>JAHZNP010001410.1:0-20284 GCA_020615345.1 Triops cancriformis
TTTACCGTGTGGAGCAAGCCTGAGCAAACTAACCTCAAAAGATAAGTAACTTGATAAACGCTATTTTGTTAATAAGCCTAATAGAGTGAAGTGGAAGCACCTCGTGCCAAGGCTACGGTCTTGGGTGCTGAAGCTGAAACTCGAGGCAAATAACGATAACATGCATGAATATAAAAGACAGAGAAACGGCCGCACGGGAAAGTCCTGACCCGAGCACCTTTACCGACGTTCCGGTCCCAACAACTGAGCAGCCCTCTACCCCGTGTGCAGCCGAGCGCGGTCCGGTTAAAAGTGCCGTTACTTAGTGCCCCCCGCCTTTTGTTGTAACCGTGACATTTAATAAACTCTTAAACTGTAACACAGGTGTTCGTTACTTATTAAAAGTAGCATTGTTACACCACGTTATAGCTAACAACACAAACTTACCGGAGTATAACGCCTCTAAACCTTCGCGTACCATAGAATACATTGATTCAAACAATCTCTATGGTTGGGCAATGATTCAACATTTACCTACGCACGATATCCGCTGGTTAACATCTGAAAGGACTCCCAGTTTGACTGAAATCCTCGCAATAAAACCCGACGCCGATATTGGTTATGCTCTTTTGGTAGCCATCGAATATCCCGCACGTTTGCATAAAGAGCATGACGATTTCCCTTTTTTACCACGTAGAAAACAGATAGCTTGGAAAGAATTAAGACCTTATATTAAAGAACGATACAAGACCGACGGAAAAAAGTTTTTAGGCAAAGTATCTCAACTTTGTGCCACTTTAGAGACACAAGAGAAATATCTCATTCACTATAGAATGCTACAGCTAGCTCTTACCCATGGTCTACAAGTAACACGCGTACACGGAGCCATTGTCTTCCGTCAAACTGCATTGTTCCATATTGAACGGAATACGGAACTACACGCGGCTGCTGACAACGACGCAGACCGGGAATTGTTTAAACTTCTTAACAATTCCATATTCGGAAAGAAAGTAGAAGATGTCGATAAACGCACTCGAGTTTATGTTGTCTCCGATGAAAGACGTTTTATTGCTTTGACTGCTTCTCCTTCTTTCAGTCACGCGCGACGAATATTCGAAAATTTGGCACTTGTTCAGTTACGAAAAACAAATACGTTCTTGAACAAGCAAGTACTTGTGGGTTTCACTATTTTAGAGCTGGTGAAAATGCATATGTATGATTTTCACTACGGCATTATACGTCCACGATTTGGATCAAGATGTCAACTAATCTTTACCGGTACCGATAGCTTCTGCTACAGCGTCGAATGTTCACTAGGATTTTGGCACGAACTGCATGACCTCATTACACCGCACTTCGATACTGCTAACCTCTGTCCACAGAGCCCTTACTATTTTAGCGGAAACGATAAACGTCTCGGTTTGTTCAAAATGAAGCAGGTAAAAATCAGAGTATAGAAATCGTAGCCTTGAGACCTAAGTTATACTGTTTGCGCTTTATTGATGGCGGGGAGCAAAGAAAAGCGAAAGGGACTACTCGTTCAGCAACACAGCGTGAGCTTTCAATGGACCTTTGCCGTCAAGTCAAGCGTTAGTCAAGCATTTCACCTAGTACTACTATTCGTTCTTTCAACCATCAAGTTTATACCCTCCAAACTAAAAAGCTATCCCTCTCTGCCGTTGACGACAAACGTTACTGGTTACCTAATGGTGTTAAAAGTCATTCGTACGGCTTTTTGCATAAATGATGCATGAATCGGCTTCCTTATGTCAGTTGGGTAGCAGTTTCCGCATGTGCACCATGACACACACAAATGACCGCTTCAAAAATATCGTTCAAGCACCGTTGGGTTCGTTGGCGTCGCCAGTTTGGGGGATGGGTTAATTCATTGCTCGCTTTCACCCGCTGCTTCCTAGAATTTAAGTTGATATCCTCCACCTTTGGCTTGCTTAGTTGCCGTCGATGGTTGGACAAATTCAGAACTACTCCACACGAAACGTGAGCAAGAAAGAAAGAATGTGTTTAAAAAAAGTAAAAGAATACCAACCGTTCTTAAAAAACCTACAACACTGTGGACCGAAACTGAGCAAAATTTATTCTCCAAAACAGTGACAGTGAGTCAATAAACGGTATTTGTGAAATAATTTTAAACCTTGTCAACGGTACTATTCCCTTAAGTGATAATCAAAAAGAAGAGTTGCGTTCATTTCGAAATACATTGCGTTTCCTCTCACGGAAAAAAGGATTCCGTGAAAGAAGGAAACGTTTGCTATAAAAAGGATCTGGTCTTCTCATCCCAGTACTAAGCCCTGCGTTAGCGTTCTAAAAAAATACACACAAGTAAAAAATGGTAGAAGAAGCTATGCGTCTCGTACCTCTTCATCCCGCTGACAAAATTTTATCCCGCACCTCAGAAAGACCAACAGTAAAATCTTTTCCATCTCTTCAACTCATCGATCTGCAGAATATCGAAGACGAAGTGCGGAACATTTTAAAGAAAAGTGAACTAACGCTCGAAGGGCGACTTCGAGCATTCGAGAAAGCTTTTCAACGTTTCAAAGCAGGTCATCCTGCACATACCAAGAATGTAGAAGTCACTAACCCAGATCAAACAGTACCAAAACCTATTTCTAAAAATACCCAATCCATTGTACCTCTCGAAAAAATTAATAATAGCCCCAATGTGCAATCACCTTTCTTACCGTTTAGAACTCCTCTAAGCGTAGAAAAAGAAGAAGAAAAACAGAGTACGCCAAATTCTGTTACTGAAAGGCCAGCTGAATGTCAAGATACACGAAATACCTCTTGTAAGCATACCCCAGCTGGTTAAGGAGATGGAAGAGAAGTATAGGGAGCCTGCTGTAGAAGCAGCCAACTGGCTCATAAATGCTCAAGACCCTCCAATCTTATCCATTAACCCCGATAACAGCATAACTCTTTTTGGTCAACATAGACCTTTTAGTGATATACGTTGAAACATTTGAAAGACTTTACCCGAGCTTTGACGCATCATAAATTTCCCACAGAGCTAATTATTCGTAAGCAAACAGCTAAAGATATTGCCGTTTCTCAGGAACGTCAGGAGCTAGGTATCCAATCTCCTTCGCCTGTGAAAACGCGCGCCTCTCCAAAATGCCCAAAAACTTATGAAGCTTCACCGAAACTTCGCGCTATAACAAAAAGGAAATAGAGTTCTCGTACACCAAACCAAACACCACAAAAAATGCGAAGAAGACTACATTGGGCGGAATACCTAAGCTAAAAGTTTCCCTAAAAAGAAAAGCAAATTACGGAACTCCGGGTGATACACCCCCAGCTAAACCATTGCACTGGACACGTTTCTGACCTATACGATTCTACATTATTTTCTTATTCAATGTATTTATGATTGCATTGATAATACACGTTAGTTGGGAAAAAGCATTCTACTGCAACAATAACGATCAGTTCTTTTACAGCTTCTTAATGAACGACAAGTTTAAACTCACTTCCGAAGACTGGCGCGATCTTTATACTGATCCAACGTCTTTGGGCGCCTATGGCGGTCTTCAAAGACTTGTACGTGCAGCCAGGAAACGCTACCCTAATGCATCATATTTGAACGTACGAGAAGCTCGTGAAGCACTGACACAATTAAATAGCTATACGTTGCATCGTAACAATCCGCGTGGCTACATTGTCACATCGTTTCTTCATGATGTTTGGCAATCGGACTTGGTGGACATACAACGTTGGAAGAAATTCAACAATAGCATGACTTTTCTCCTAACCATAATTGACGTACACATAGCAGATACTTGTGGGTGTATCCGCTACGGAATAAATCTGCTGAAACTGTTCTAGAGACTTTCCGTGGTCATATAACTAGCGCTGGTCTCAATCCGAAACATTTAAATACTGACCAGGGTAAAGAGTTTACGAATCGCGCGTTTCAAACTTACCTGAGTGAGCAAGGGATTCATTTTTATCTGACGCGCACACAGGAAACCCATAGTTGAACGGGTTCACCGCACTCTGATGGAACGACTTTTAAGATACATGACGGAACATAACACTGAGCGTTTTATTGACAGTTTGCAGCAAATAGTCTACAGTTTTAATCATATTTACCATCACAAAATTAGACGCTCGCCAGTCTAAGTAACGAGTGAAAACCAAGCTGAAGTTGCCAATCATATTCGGACGACACGTGGAGTGGTACCTTCGAAAAACGTTTTCGCACAGGAGATTTTGTGCAAATCAAAGATGATTCTAAACTAATTTTTCGTAAAGGATATGCAATCCAAAACACGTACGAAATTTTTAAAATAGAAAACATAAGGCGCACACGACCCTTAACCTTTAGCCTTTTTGATATGCAGGGTGAAAATATTGTTGGCCAATTTTACGGTATTGAGCTTACAAAAGTGGCCCCACCTAATTTTAAGGGTTTGTGCCCAATCCATAAAGTAATCAAACAACGACGCAATGGTAACGGTGAGACCGAGTACTATATATCATGGAAGGGATGGCCCTCTAGTTTTAATACTTGGGTGGCTGCTTCAGAGCTAACACACATTTGGCGTGATTTTGTAACCAAAAAAGAAAGGTCCAGTTCAAACGAAAAGTTCGAATTTATACACAGGACGTCTTCGTTAGCGTAAAAATGAAAACTGATAAGTATATTACCTTTCCTTCAAATGCTTCCGTGCATCTTTTCCCGAACAATATTTTAAACCATTACCGTACGTTATTATACGAACCGTTTCATGTGCCCATGGACGAGTATGAAGTGGCACTTACCGAGTTCTTGTTTGTAATCAGTATGCGTACATTAAGCGCAAAAGAAAATATAATGTTAAAAACTAAGCAAAGAAAAAAGAACAATAAAAGAAAAAAGTAAAAAAATAACGAAGCGAGAAGCTGTTGATGAGATGCATGATGAGGCTCGAACCATGGACTTTGATGAGGTTGAAGAAGAATTAAAAGACGAAGAAGAGGAAGAAGAAATTAAAGCGAACGAGCATAAGTCCGGAAAGTGGTTCAGGCGTTTACGAATCCGTGGAAACACTAGTTGGAGATTCGAACGCTGCCTTAAACCTAATTACAAGCTCTGCTTTTTCGAAAAATGGAATTCATATTTCATAACAAAAAGAAGAACGTTACACTAAAAAGTAATTTGATAGCTGCAATCAGTGACGCAATTGAGCCGTATTCTTATGAAATAATTTAACCTCGTCGGATTAAAGCCATATTGGGATTTTTTGATGATGAATATCTAGAACTTGGTCCTGATCGATATTCTCTTTCTTCAACTTTAACACCTGATCTAAAAAGCGGAGCGTATAATTCATACGTTTACTGCGACATTATCCAACGCAGTCCTGTTGGCGATACCAACGTGCCCTTATTACGTACTATTCCTTTTTTCACTGAAATGCGAGAAGGGGAGTTGGTTTCAATGACGTTTACACACAATTATTACATCCGCTAAGTAGTAACTACATTCATTCCATTCATATCTATATTAGGACTGGTACTGGTCTTGTTTTATTTTAGTCTCGGACAGTGTCGGCAGTACTTCACCTTCGACCGATACGCCGTTAATAGAATGAGCTGCGTTACGTACGAATGTTATCTGCATGCGCTGAATCCTGAGCAAAGGGGTCGTGGCGGTTACGTGCCTCACTATCGAGGTGTTTACCGTCAGATGGGACATGGATTTTTTTCTAGTTATGTGACGCCCATATTTCGTAACTTTGTAGCTCCCGCTTTAAAGAGCTACGCTACAAACGTAACCCGCGACTTAGTTAACGGAAAGCCGTTTAAGGAAACTTTAAAAGAACGTGGCATTGAGTCTCTGAAAAATATGGGGCAGGAATTTCTTGAAAGAAACGGTGTGTCTCTTCACTCTAAAACAGGGTCAGGTTTTGTTCAATTCTTTAACAGGGAGCCTATTCCTAGATTGCTCGACACTACTAGAAATTTCGATGAACCTACAGCAAAAATGCAGCGTAAGCGCATTCGTCGTACTCGTTCACGTGTAAGCAAAACTGTACGTCGACGTAGCGCATCGAACCAGAGTGGAAGAGGACGTAAGAAAAAACTTGAAAACGAAAAAAGCGAACTTCTGTAAAGAGGAATGAAGCTGTCAAGAAGCGCGGTTGTCTACGCAAAAGTTTAACGCGCGATATTTTTAATGCATGATGTAATCATAAGCTATACACACTTAATTTCGGCTAACATAACCACTCGAACTATTTTTGTACGGTTCAGTTCTTCACCCAGTGTTGAAGTGTTAAGCCATGGTGAAACCTTCTGCAAACGTGCCTTATCTGCCTGTTCGACTCGATTTGCTGAATATTCCATGAAGTCGGTTTTGTGCAGTCCAAGGATGTGAAGGTTAAAAGTCCGTCTTATCCGGGGGATAACAAAGCTCCTATAGAATTCGTTTTTTCAACTCACACACAACAATTCATTGACTTATCCCGACCTCAGCTTTATGTAAAAATAAAAATTGTTCGTACAGACAATCAGATTCTTGATACTACGGTGACCGCTTCAACAGATAGCTCACTGACCCCTGCTAACAATCTCCTTTATTCCCTGTTTAATCAGGTGGACCTTTATCTTAACGATACCCTGATTACCGTTTCAGGGCGAAATTATGGGTACACAAGTTTCTTTAATAACATATTGCATAATTCGGAAGAAAAACTCGACAGTGTCGGGAGCATGAGCGGGTACTATCGCGATGAAGGGCCCGGTATAGAGATCTCAACTGCTTCAACAATAATTCGACACAAAGTTTCTAATAAATCGGAAACACACGAACTCATGGGAATTCTTAACGTAGATTTGTTTCGTTCCAATCGTCTGTTGGTTCCTGATGTTAAATGTCATCTTAAATTACACTGACAATCAGACGAGTTCATCCTCAGTTATAAGAAACCTGCTACACCCTCGGGCTATAGTTATAAAGTAGTTATGGAAGAAGCCACGCTTATGCTTCGGGTTCATACCCTGAGCATTGATTATCGCATGGCGCTGGAAGACAGCATGTTACGGGGAGGTCCGGAAGGAAAAGGAATAACTGCTAAATATGCTTTTCCTAGAACGGAAGTTCGTGCTTTTTCAATATGTCGGAACCATGCAAAAGACAATAGAAGACACTTACCTACGACGCGTTTCTCGCCGTGTGCTTGTAACCTTAGTTCCGACGAACACGTTCATTGGTGATTGGCGTGGTTATCCTTATAAATTCACACACCATAATCTGTCAATCATCAGTGTTTCTTTTAAAAGCGAAGAAGTGCCCTTTCCCATGTTGACTGTGAGACCCGAGGAGTACATGATAGGATATTATTCATTATTCGACTGTTACAATGCTGTCAATAGCGACTCGGTAATTTCTTTCATTGTGAGTGATTATAGGGATTATTACAGAATGTACGGTTTTCAAATTATTCCCCCAGAAGAAGGTTTAACGTTGCTAAAAGAAGGAAATCTAAAGACCGAAGTTCGCTTTTCAAAAGCTGCAACCGAAAATGTAACACTCTTCGTAATGTTAGAGGTAGAATCACTCGTGCAGATAGACAGCTCACGTCAGGTCCTCTGGGAATGAACACGTCCCAAATTAAAAAGTTTCTCCTGTCTGATTCGGTTGTTCGAAAACGTAAAATTTCTTGCCATGCAATTCCTAGTGATCATCTATTTATGATTCCACGCGATATGGGACGTCCACTTTTAATAATTAGCAACACTCACCCAAGTAATCATGAAGGTGTTCATTGGTTACTAATATACGTTCCAGCAAAACCGTCTCACTTGTTTCCTGTTGAATTCTTTGACAGTTTGGGATACACAATACACCATTACCATTGTGACTTTGCCAGGTGGTGTGGATCTTTTCTCATTGAAAATCATCCTTTATCTGTTCAACACCCCTCTTCTAGAGCATGCGGGCATTGGTGTGTTTATGTAGCCTTGGAGCGGGTTCGTGGACGAAATTTGTCCGCAATCCTTACCCCTTTCTGAACTCGTCAAAACAAAAATATCAGCTTTTGAACCAGGACCGTTGGGTGGAAAATCTAATCCGACGTCGATACCGCGTACCTTTGAAACCCCTCAGAATAACTTGCAAAGAACAAAACCAGCAAATACTTCCTTAACTGATTAGACATCAAGATGCAGAAACACCTACAAATCGACACATTTAAAACTGATAAACTTTTTTCAGGTTACTCTCTCAACAGTAGTACAATTTCATGTTTCTGGTCGGGTCTGTTCGCTTTACTGGGGTTGATCGCTTCTGTATAACAGCTTTTTCTGCTCGCGGTCTTTTGATGCCCTGTCGTTTCTTCTTTGCACTGTGCACTGTGCTTCTTGCACTGTGCTTCTTTGCACTGTGACAATATGACCTTCGAAGAAGGTTTCAAGGATAAAAGCGTAAGTTCCAAGGTCACAGCCGACACGCTCCTTATTTTAGACGACCTTATGGGAAGTGTCGGAGCGAACAAGAAAACCTTGGAAGGTTTCTTTACTAAACATTCGTATCATTCGAGGTTTAGTGTAATTATGATTACGCAAAATGTCTTTTACAATCCTATGCGAACAATATCTCGCATATGATACTCATGAAAACAATCCGAGACGTTGCACAAATTCGTGCCATAGGGTGCCTAATGTTTCTCAACAGTCTTCCTTCTTTACGAGCGCCTATGAGCAGGCAACCCGCAAACCATACTCAAACCATGATCTTGTCATTTGACCCCACCAATCCTGACGAGAAGCGTTTAATTTCCGAAATTTTTCACCACACTCTAGGTCCTATTATTTATGTTAAAAGAAAAGAAAACGGTTTTCACACTCCTTTGTGTCCGATATATGAAATAAATGCGTATGTTTTCGAATAGTTCCGTTTTTGTTCACCATAATGCCAACATGGCTTTTGCAAAGTTATTTTCCGTGTTGTATATTAAGGATTAATCTTTACACCGGTTATAATATAACAAATAAATACAATTTATGTGTGTTAATCTTGCACGCTTAAATCAGGGTGTCCCGACTTTGGTTATGGGTGAGCCATTTGTTTCGCGAGCCCTGGGTGTTTCTATGGTATAAATAGTTTGAGTAGCGAAATAGTATGCCAAAGAATATCGGTGCAAAATCGCTATGTTCAGTATATACTTGTCTGTCATTTGAATGTTGCCATGGATAATGACAAACGCGCTGGATCAAGAAACTGGTAACAATAACGAAAAAAACGTTACTATATATCGTTTGCTTATTAATTTTTTACCCTTCTAGGTGCAGTCGTGCCCACAAAGCCTGAAGAAAGCCTGCACGACGTCTACGCCGACGGGAGTGATGTGACAAAAACGTTAGGTGAACTGAAATCATGTGCTAACGTGCACGTTTCTTTGCTTTAGGTAATCCGAAAAATGATGTAGGGTTTGTTATCGAGTCCAAAGGAGACCGTTTGGACTACTTTTCCACATAAATCCCAACTGACTTTTACCGTGCGTTTTCTTGTCCTCTACACACGCCAGTGACTCGATGGTAAGTAGCTAAACACATTCCAGTGCTTAAACTATTTTTAATTAATTTTTTACAGTGCCATATGAAGACAGCACGGCAAGATCTTCTGCCCAAGAATGTGGCAAGTTTTTGGAACGATTCGCGATTCTGCTGGGGACTGCATTTGGTAAAAAAAACTTGTAGAGTTAAAAAACACTAATATTTTCTTTTAGAAACTGTTTCACTGTCCTAGCGTCTATTAGGGAAATCATTTCTTATAGTCAAAACCGGTTGATTCTCCCTTTTAGTGGCGCTGCCTGGAATCTAGTCTAATTTGAATTTTGTTTACTGAAACCCAGTGTACTGTAACCCGGTGACAACAAGTGTGGTGTATTTTAACGGTGAGTTATCAAAGACCTTATATATTTGTATACATTACTAATGTTTCTTTCTTAGGGTGCGGTAATCTTCATGAATGCAGACTGTGTCACGCACTTGCAACGTGCCACTTCGTCGTAATCGAGACCGGGGTCTCAGCATGTGTTGCTGAGGCCGCTTTTTGAGTTTACGAAGGAGTGGCACGTTTTGAGATACGGGAGCGTGTTTGTCGTGATGGAGCTACGACAATCAGTGCTCCCGTATAAGTTAGCGCCACCTCTGAAGCCTCCACCGATTATGTTGATCTGTGGGAAATTGTGGAAACCCTTTGTGAGTAACTTATTCCTTTATTCATTTCTTTCCTAATATTCTTTCTTATTTCTTTCTAGTTTTTACCATCGGACTGCTTCTCAGTCATCAGCACCGTCGGTGGCAACTTCAGGCTGTGGCGCAAACTGAAAGAATGCTTGCCTTCTGAGCGTCTGATTGAGGATGGGGACCAAACCCGTTGCCCACGGAAACTTGCTATACCTAATCTGTATGTGGAACTGTCCTCAGCCTGGAAGTGCAATTTTTATAACCAAGATCTATAAATGAACATTTTTAATGAAAAACAAATTTGTATTTCTTTCTCCCACAATACACAAACATCCCTTTATTTTAATTTTAATTTTCATATTGTTTCTTTTTTGCTGATAGTAAGCAACCGATCCATCGTATTTTCAAAATCTGCGCTCATTTTGACGATGAACGATACTGCGATCGCATGTTCACAGGATGGGTCGGGTGCCCAGTGGCAATGAACTCTTCGGACATGGCATCGATGTCGCCACAAACATGAGCATCGTCGGCCATGGCTACCGAGGGAGGCTGCGCTGGCAGTGCAGCGGAAGACTGCGCCAGCGTGGGTGCAGCTGGCTATGGCGGCAGTGCAGCGGCAGGTTGCGATGGCAGGGTTGCGAGCGGCGGTGCAAAAGGCTGCGGGGCTGCGAGCGGCTGGGCTTCGTGCGTTTGGCAAAGGGTTGCGGGGTAAAGCGCTGCGGCTGGGCAATGGACTGCGGGGCTGCGAGCGAGTGGGCAAAGCGCTGCGGTTGCAGCATCACTTGCAGTCTCGGCATCGGTGGCGCATCCCACTGACGCAACACCTACGGGTGCATTGACTTTGCTCGTTCCACCGGAATCAACGGCGTTTCTGAAATAGCATCGGTGGTCGAGCTAACCTCTGGTGGGCTAATGGGCGAGTAGCTAAAGATTTTCGTCTTTTCCTACCATTTTAGGAGCAGAGTGAAGACTGTGCGCTAATCTTAACTTTGTACCCATTTTAAGGCGATGAAGCTTGTGTGAATGCGCTCGAAATTTACCCATGGGTTAAAGCGGGTTAATTGACGGAAAGGGTAGTAACCCTCCAACTGCTAAGGCCTCCGTATATCTAATTATCTCTGTTACATAAAAAACAAGATGAGTAGGCCTACGAAAAAGGGTTCTTTTTTCTTAACTCTTAAAAAGGTCAAGCGGAGATGTTTCGTTAGCCTTGAGACAGGTTAGCTGAAATTAAAGTTATTACGGTTACCTAATTACCGAGAGCTTTTTCACTGTTCCTTTTTTTCTTCATTTCCGAGTTTTTTCAAGGGGTTTTAAAGCTTACTTTTGCGGTGGCATCTTGGTATATTTTCGATTTTCTTTATAAGCATGTTCGTCTGCAGCGGTTGCATTCAGTTTGTAGCCACCATGCCGGTATTTACGGGATACTTAAAAGTGAGCACCGTTCGTGATTTTAAGAACGAGCCAGGACAATACTTCAATTTTCATATACAAACAAGTGAAAGTGAGCGTGGTGTAAGAGCGCGAGCCATTCTTATCCAAAGTGTTCAGCAAAACCAATGCGTGGCTGTGTGCGTAAATGCGGAGTACAACTTCGCTGAACTATTCCATTACGTACACATTGAGCTTTGTGCTGCTGTTCAGTTTCAAAGAAATGTAGCGTTTTGGCCATAATATCGAAACTTTCCGTGGGTTCGTCCTAAAGACTAGTTTAGTGCGTGATTTCTGTTTTGAACTAGCTCCTCGAAAGTATTTTAACTTCAATTTACAAACTGGTTCGAAACACTATGAAATCATCGTGCGCATGATTTACGCGCCCATGAAGTGTTAATACATTCGTTTCGGAAGCGGCAGGCTGTGCAAGTCTGGGTCCATACGTTAAATGAAATACCTGGCGGCTTACCGCATCTCCTGGACGCGGCAGAGGTGAAAGTTGGCGCTTCGTTCCGTTGAACGAGACCTTGGACTTCCCGCAAGAGTGAACGTTAAGCGATATTTTAGTGGAAATACTTATGCATTATCGTATGTTCAATACAAATAGTATCTTGAAAAAACTGACTTTAACTTTAATTTCCTTTAAAAAAGTGTTCTAGAGTTTAATTGTCGTTAAGTTTTCTTCCACATGTTTGCAGGAATGGGGGAGCTGTCGACGACATCAGGCTGGCGTAGGAATGACCAAATGGGGGAGCGGCCGTGATGGGTGCGGAAATGTGTGGAAATGCCCTAGGCTATTGTATTGTTTTTGTATTGTCAAATGATAATACAAATTATACCTTGAAAAAAAAAAATGACCTTAACTTTAATTTACATTACAAGAAAGTATCTTTAACTTTAATGAATTTTTTTAGTTTCATCCACAGGTTGGGGAAGCCGTCAGCGACAACGGGCTGGTGTAGGAATGACGGAATGGGTGCGTGGTCGGGGCTTGAACGAGCGTGGGCTGGGGGCGCGGTCAGGAGCCTCAAGTGGTGCAGTAATGTATAGTTTAGAAATGTAATCTTGTTTACTACTTATACCTCCAACAAAGGCAGAAGGCATTTTTTTGCCCGTGTTGCCAAAAACGTCAACTGTGTTTCCACCTACTACAACCACCAGTGTCACCACTACTGCTGGAGACAAAAACCAACTGCGTCTAAACCTGCTACTACAGCAGCACGGCAACTGTCAAGAACTTTCTATAATCAATACCCCAAGGACTTATGTTTCCTCTGCAAAGACCAAGCCATCGAAATCTACTCCCAGTCCCACTCCTGCCGCCGATGAGGATCTTTTGGAGAAGGCACAGGCTCCTACTCCATCCCATGTCAATGCTCCCCTTGAACTTGCTGAAATTCTTGACGATGTCAGTGTGCCACAACTTAACTAGTTTAACGAACTAGTAAAGTTGTGGCACGCTGACAATTGGAGCAGGTTGACAGGGTATTATCCTCAAACTTATAAAGTGTTTGTGGATTCAATTCCTGCTGTCCTATCTGCTAACGTTAGGGCTCAAATGATCCTAGAAGCAGATTACCATCTACATACCTCCATGCTTGCAACTCCTCCACCGGATTTTACCACTTCTCCAAACATCATCTGAATAAGATATAGGGGTTCGATCTGCCACCTCGTATGTAATTCCAGAAGGTATCTGCACGTTAACTGAACCAACCAACCCATCCCTAGGGAGGTGTATAACGAACTAGTTAAGTTATGGCACACTGACAACTGGAGCAGGTTGCCAGGGTCCTAACCTCAAACTTATAAAGTGTTTGTGGATTCAATTCCTGCTGTCATATCTCCTAACATTAGGGCTCAAATGATCCTAGAAGCAGATTACCATAAAAAATGAAGGTTTTCACTGGGGACCAGAGCAAGAATTAGCCTTTGCCGATTTGAGAATTGCCTTAATAAGTTCGCCGATACTAATAAGATTATTGGGACCTGTAAGATTATTCGACAGACTTCCCCGTAGATTACGAGGTACAAGGAGTGAAAAGGCGAAAGTCTTCAGATATCGTGCATATCTCCCGCTTGAAACCGTATACCGAAAGGACAGTGCCCTTCGAGGACGAGTATATAGAACTAGCGGGGAGTCCCCGCGAAGAAGGCAAGGACGAAACAATGAAAGGAGAGTCCGCATGCGGCATTGAAGTGTTACCTTACCTACCGGATGACGTTCAGGATGCAAACTTCATTGCAAGTCAGACAATCCGACGCTCGAATCGTAAGCGAAAAAAGACTCCATATTATGGCTTCGAGTAACTCCTCTGAATTCTCACTTCTCCTTTGAAAGTTTTCTCTTATATATTTTTGCTATATCAACAACATAAATAAATAATATAAAATTAGTCACGGCAAATGAGGGTTCCCTCCATTAACCAATTTCAATGCCTTCGCTTGCGAGAAGGACAAAGAACTTTTATTCACTGAGGAAAGATGGTATTGACGGGAAGCCTAGTCAGGGTTACAGACCAAAAACTCCCAAGAAGAAAATTTTCCATAAAACAAAAATAGTCATAACCGAACTTCCACTCACACGCCTGTAAACAAACCTGTTGCGCTCTGTATTTCGCTTCCTCCGCGTTTGCCTAGCGCTCGTGGCTATCCTACCCCTCGTCAGAGGACAGACTACCATGGAGCCAAGCAACCTTACGCACGGGGTACACCTACAACAGGAGGGTGAACTGGTCCTGAGTAAGGCACAGTGGACCATGGTAACTGACGTATCATACGGCTCATTAGGGCAGCTGCAAATAATAGACGTTGCTTTAAGCGTGGGCCGTCAAGCCCTTCCACTAAATGTAAGCCAGGAAAGAGACCCGGCACGAAAAGCAATTTTTCGTGCGCTTACAAAGGGAACTAAAAAGTTTCCAAAAGGCAAAATACTATTATGAGCTATCGCATTCGTACCCTCGAGCAATCTTTACGTAAACTTAGGAAATATTTCATGTTTCGTGCATTTGGTGATGTGAAACCTGTGGGTAATTTCCCAACGAGTGTGAAAATTTTTCTTTTGTGTTTTTCCTTTGCGGCCGAACCCTAATTCTAAAGCAGGTAACCCAACTACCTGCTTTCCCACTCCATTGTACTCATGAATTTATTAAGGTTCTCGATTGCCATTGTAACCGCTCGTAGATTTATAAGCGTACAAACTAACAAGGGTGATTCTTTCAGTGATTTGTGCACCATTACAAACGTATGGATATCGAACACGCGCAACTAGCAAAACATCTCTATTTGTTAAAACTCCGAATAGCTAAAAACGAAAAACCTTCGTACACATAATCGCCCAATTAAGCGGATAACTCGCTGACCAACTCCTGCTTTATAACAACTTCGAAGGTTAACTCCCCTTTACAGACTTAACTGATTGAAAAATGTACACCTCAAACAGTTGAATTTTATGGCAAAAACACGACATACGGAATGCAACATCACAAAAATTACAGTTAAAAATACGAGTTATCCCTCTACAAATGTAAAGACTGTTTTAGGCAAAACACATTTGCGAATTTCAATGGGAAGGTGCACGAATTCAAAGATGGCGATTGGAAATCAATGAACTCGACTAAAATGCTAGAATTATATCGTCTAGCCAATTGACACTGTACTGTTTTCTGGAATGAGCAAAATGAAGTCAGAATTCCACAAAGAATTACAATAAACCTGCAGCATTCTTTTAAAATTAGTGCAAGCTATTGACAATTTTCTTCAGAATCTATTCAAAGAAACCCAGGAACCACCCATACTATGAAAGTTGGTATCGACGAATTAGAACTACTCTCATTTCAACCCATGCAAATGCCTCTGCAAATCTCCGAATCGTCTCCCCTTCGTCGTCTAAAAAAGGTCGTCCTTCTATATCCATCTCGTAGATCTAGAAATTCGCGTGGTCCGCAGGCATACTCCGTAACTCTGTTGATCTCTTTCAGTGTGTTTCTAAGCAAATCCATTACTATGAGGTCATGTGGCAGAACATATTCGTTGAATCGAAGGACGAAATACCTCATTCGACCTTTGAAGAAATTCCGTGCGAAACTTGTAAGAAATCGCGTCATTACCGAGTCGCTCCTAATTTTAGATAACCTTACGGAAACCGCTGGAGCAAAAATTGGAAAATATTGTTTACCGAGAATTCCCTTTTTACCAAGACTTCGTCGAACTACATAATAGCGAAAATCAGTTAAGACAAAAAAACAATTTCTGACCCTTCAATTTAATTTGTCTTAACCGGTCTCCCCTGTTCCGATGTAAACCTACCCTGTCGACTTACTTATAAACCACGCTATACAATATCCCTAATATTGATGAGTAGTAATTAATATACACACTTGATATGCGCAGCTGCGTATTTCCTTCGGTGGGGATAGATTTGAAATTGCATATTACAAAACGAAGTTCTTTCTACGTTTTTCCGTTATTTGTAAATTCCTAGGCTAGTCTAATATAGGGCTGAAAATCGGTTCGACTCGAGTCGAACCGAGTCGAACCGAGTCGAACCGAGTCGAGTCGATGTCGACTTGACTCGAAAATGATCGACTTCGACTCGACTCGACTCAGCAACGACCGACTTCGACTCGACTCGACAACGTTCGACTTCGACTCGACTCGACAACCACCGACTTCGACTCGGCTCGGTTTAACAAAACCAGCTTTGGTCGGCTTAAAAGTTGAACGTCATTTTCACTGGATTCGACCTCTCTTTCTGTGGAAACTTGGAGTTCACGGTGAAAGCAGTAAACAAGTGATAAGGTGAAAGGCTACGTCTTACATTTTCCGTGAAATTAAAAGGGATTGACAGACCTGACTAATCTATTATCATTCTATGTAATGTACTTTCGTAGTCGTACGCAACGCTTTCTCCTCTACCGTATGTAAGCACCGACTCGACTCGGCAGTGACCGACTCCGACTTCGACTCGACTCGACAAAGACCGACTTCGACTCGACTCGGTTTGGAAGCAGATGAGTCGAGTCGAGTCAAGTCGAACCGTTTTCAGCCCTAGTCTAATAGCGAATTCAGCTGGCAGTGCAGTGCGCGCACTGGGAACTCGGTTCTTTTGCCCTGTGACGTCACGCCTGTTGGACTCAATGGGACAATTCAGCCCAACTGAAGACAACATTTGCACCCTGTTCTGAAAGTACAGCACCAGATTGACCAGCTGAATTCGCTATAAGAGTCATGCGGGGCCAAGTTATTACGAATATAAGTTTGATTCCATTTTTTGGCCAACACTTGTGTTTCAAGAAATTGTTGAATTCTTTTATCTGGTTTGGTCTTTAGATTTTAGTGAATAAGGTTATTAATTAAATTAATAATTAAAAAGAATTTGATTATTCATTCCTTTTTCTTGGAAAAGCAATGAATTTATCAGTCTATCAGGAAGAAATACACCAGTTGAATGTTGTCCCTGCCGCCGCCCTAGGCCGTATTTCGGGGTAAGGTCAATCCCCCCTCCCCGAAATTTTTATTCTATAATGGGGAGGATAGGAGAATTACGAAGTGTAAAAAAATTGCATAGTAACCCCCTCCCCTCCCCAATTGGCAAAGTTTATTAACAAGACCGAAAACAGCACACTTCCAGCAACTATGTTTCACAGAAACTTCACTGTTTCACTCACGCGCACACACACACACAGAAATTTGCGTGTAGAAAAAAATTGCTCTGTACGAAAGATGTTGGTCCACTTCACACAACTCAGTGTCGAAGAGTGCCGCGGCTTAAATCAAACTAAGGCACCAAAATTAATTCTCGAGGTAACTTCGTCTAGGTTCTTTACAAAATACTCGCCTATTGTGCTTCCGATGGAATCAAGAGAACTTGAAAACTTGGGTCTCTCGTAGATTACACAGAGAGAACCCCAAAGCCAGGAATTTTGCTGCCAATAATTCCGACAAGCAGACCCTCATCGAAAGATAAATTACAACAAGGTGTCGGTGCAACTCCGCTTTCCGTTGTCCGAAAGGAATATAACACGTGAACACGATGTACGTATTAACATTTAAAAATTAAAATTTCGTTACTTACACAAAGATAGCGGTCGGGAATTCTACAGCCCGCCAGCTCAATTTGTCCGGCCCGGGACAACCGATGGAAAAATACAGCATACGGCCATGGTACGTACCTTAAGAATTAATGTTAGCCCTAAATATGCAGTTTGTTTAATAAATTATTCAGAAAGCAGTACTAAGAGGGAAATTATCCTTAACACGTGAAACATATTGGTCAAATAAGAAAATATGGAATTACCAAATATTTTGACACCATCAGGTATGTCGTGTGATATAAAGAAACAGGACAATACGACGCCCGCTACTCTGCTCCGGTGCGACTTGGTGTAGTGTCACCTACCGGATGTAATGTAAATGTAGCAAGTCCGGTGCTAACCTAACCTAACTAACCTAACCTAACCCGGAACTCCGGTGCTAACCTAGTGGTCGCTGCCATCTAGCAGCTATGACGTCAACAAATTGTCGTGTTCGGAGCGCACCGGACCCGAGAAGGGGCGTCCAATCAAGCGGGTAAGGTGCCTGTATAAGGGCTGTTATGAGAAAGTGAAGTGAAAAGGAGGTGGCCTTTTTAATGAGATTAGGCAGTACCTGATCCTCATTGGCTGTAAATCGCTGTAAAGTTGTTGACATTAGTACCAGCTTGTAATAGGCTGTAAAAAGACGATCGACATCGTTGTTTAAGGATATCGATGAAAAAGAACCCAAATGGCAATACAAATATTATAGAGAACAATTAATTACAAGTTTGTCGCGGTGTATACGAACTGAGCACTTATGTCACTGTGCGTACACAAGCGGGACTTGTTCATGTGTAAATTTCTTGTTGTGCTTACTCGAGTATTATTATCTAGGTTAAAGCTATTAATTTATTATAACTAAAAGTACGTCTTTTTGTAAGTTTGTTGTCACTATGAAGATTCTATTTTCATGTTTGATTGTTTTTAGATTCCCTTTCTGACTATTAGTTTCTTAGTTGACATAAACTTTTTCCTTCAAACCAGTCTCACATTAAAGCTAAACTTTCCCGTTGAGTAAAAGCGTTAGGAACCATAGGTGAAAGACTAGTAAAAGCTGTAAAACCCGGAACTATGGCATTGTGCTTTCTATGGTGGCTTTAGCGTTACTTCCACTGATTGAAAGTTTCCCGCTTGGTCTCAGGTTGTAAAGCAAAGATATCGATGTATTTCACTTCATATCGATTTACATTTCGGAAGCCAGTTTTGTAGTTACCGCTCTCACTAATCCATGAGACCAACCCCTGACCAACCCTCACTTCTCATGGGATAAGCCTCGGGCTCTCAAAACCGATAACAAGCTGTCCACAAGAAAAGCTTCCTTCCCTCTAGATAAACTTTATTACTCTATGCGTCCAATAGTGGTCTCGTTATAAAGAAAGTTTCATCTGCCAAGTAGGATCCACTGTCACACTATCTAATAATCAGTACACTGTAAAAGAAGTTTGTAAAATTACAATACTTTCACCAACTATTTTATTGCAATCCTACCACAATTTCCTTGTAAATGGTTGTTAAAGCTAGGTGCACACCTAAGACGAAAGACGGGAGACGAAGACAAATGGAAAACATGAAAGAGTGTGGCATGGTGACAGACAGAGACAAAAGACAGGCGGGAAAGTCAAACACTTATTACTCTCGCTTCCCAGTACCAAGATTTTTATGTATTGATGCACAGATATTTGTCAAGGATTACAGTTACCTAACACTAAGCCTCGGAAGAGCAAAAGGTAGTCTAACAATTTAATATTACAATTGATGATTATATTTTAATGTAAATATGTGTAATGCAGAGAAGAAATAGTAACCAATAGCTTTTGGGGGAAATGCAATAGAACTCAAGTATTCGCAATCATTAGTCTATAAAGCAATTTCTCTATAATTAATATAAAAAATTATTAACGTAAGTTAATACCTGTTGACAAATTAACTTCTTTGCTGATTTGCTCCCAGCGATTTTGCTTAATGTTTCTATTTTTGTGCGCTTTGTCACTACACGTAAACAAGAGTGAAAATTCCCGCACACAAAATATAATAGCAAATTTCTGTTCATCGGTTAGTTTTTGTGATTTATGTACTTCGACATTTTAGTGCTGCAACATAAATGGTACAAATCAGACTGAGTGAAGGCGATTTGTACAAGTTTACATGCAACATACAACAGTTCATTGATAATCTAGAACGCGGATGTTTTACAGAATAGCAAAATAAAGTCAAATTAATGGCACTTGTGAAAGTAAAACAGTAGTCTACGTGAATATTACAGAATTTCTTAGAATTGTCACTATCAGGTTGGATAATGGTTTATAATTAGTTTAGAGAAAGTGATGGCAGATGATAAGTGAAAGGGGTAACAGCAATGTGTTGAGTTTAGTTGTAATATTTTCTGGTACGTTTACATCACCCCCGTATCCAGGGGGGGGGTTAGGGGGTTATAACCCCCCCCGAAATGTTTTCTCGAATATTTTTTAAAATTTTTAATTCCTTCTATTTAATTCCTTCTAGAGTCGTCACGAAAGATATAGAACAATTAGACACTAACTCTTTGACTGAAACTTACGGAGATCTCTTTCCTGAGACAGATTGTTTAAAGCAAGAGC
>JAHZNP010001411.1:0-20273 GCA_020615345.1 Triops cancriformis
CAACTTCGCATAGCTCATGGAATTCGCCCAGAAGTAAAGGTCGGTGTATCGGGGCATTAAGCAACTCTACCATAAATAGTCGATTTCCACTGAGCTCCTGGCATTTCTTAAGCTTAACATCACAAAGAGGCTACATGTCATCATTAAAAGGGCAAAGAGCAGACGAACTAATTATAATGACACGATTCGTTAAAAAGGATGTGAAAACTCGGCCCATCTCTTTCGGCTAAACTTAGCTTAAAACTAGTTATTTCCTTCTATCTAGTCGGAAGTCGGACAAAGAAGGGCGATAGATTTCTTTTCCTTCCTAGATACTTCCTTTTGCACACTTTAGGACACTAGGATCTCAGTGGTAATCAGCCCTTACTGTTACGTATACTGTTCCTGCCACTCCTAAATTGAACCAAGTCATAAGTTTAGGGAGTTTACTAATCTATTCTTTCTCCTCTGCAGCTTTCTTTCTTTTCTGCGCCCCGCTTAAAGCATTACGCTTCATTTTCGGGTAAAAAGAAACTTAAGCTATGAGAAAAACTAGCTGAAATTGAGTTTGTTGAAGAGCAGTGAAAACCAAGACGGCTGAAGCTGTTTGAGAATCAAAACAATGGGACTACTTCTTACGTAGTCCTACAGTGCGGCGCTACGGTCATTGAAAAAACTGACCTTCCATAAAGTTCCATAGTGCGGCAGTCTCTATGGTAGTACCATACGGTGTAAGTTAAAACAAATTTCGAGTTTCCCCGTTTTAGCGCGTTTTTATTTAGTATTAATACATGCTGGAAGTCAAATTTTGATTACTTCAAATTCTGCATTAACAATGGAATATAAGATTTATTTATGGCAAGCCGGTAGGATGGGCCCCTAGACTCGTGCGGCCCTGGGCCATGGCCCAGTTGGCCCATGCGGAAAGACGGCCCTGCTTCTAGGAATAGCTCATATCAAAAGAATCCCTTAAAATTTCATCAGATGTACAGATTCACATTCTTCCGGTGGACCCTAGCTTTAGGGACGGTTTGTGAACGTCTGTCCGTTAATCCTCGAGATTTTTTTCTTGTAGTGTTATTGTAGACCATCCGTGTTTAACTTCCGATAATCTTCTTCCTCAAAAAAGGACGCTCCTTGTTTTTATTCACAATAAGTCGCACGCCTTCACGCGCTGCTCCAGGTCCTGTCGCTGAGATCATGTGGGAGCCGCGCGTCCGCTCTTTACTTGTAGTTAGCGGATTTCGGGCAGTCACAACGCTTTGTTGTGATAACTCAACAATCTCCTGTATCTCATGAATTGTCAGAAGTGGGTTTGTTTCCATCGAAGTCGTTATTTGGTCCGGATTGGCATTTTAATGGAGACTCGGTCGGCCACCACATTGACAAAAATATTTCCACTTCAAAACAGCGGACACCGTTTCCTAACCACGGATTCTTTTACGGCATCCGGACCATAAACTGAACACATTTTTTTAGTCGTTTCCGAACCGTAGAGACATTCCTGGAAATTGTAACGCATATAATGGCGATAATTTCCGCGAGATCGGTCATCTCGAATTTTAGCGTCGAATAAAAACTTAGTATTCAAGTTAAGAAGTACCAAACTTTAGTTAGCACGTCACTGAGAGACCCCTCTCACTAGTTTGTGAGTAAAAGGTGCACGTGCGCACTCAAGAGAAAAACCAGGGCTGTTTGAATTCGAAAGTGGTTGAAAAGGTGTTCGGATCCACTGAATGACCCAATACTTGAATTACCCAATACTTACCGCTGTACAGTACTGAGCAAAAAAAACGACAGGAAAAGAAGTACAGTGCACGCGGGCATGCCCAGGCAGTGCTGAAAGCGAGCTCTCTTTTCCCCATGCTTGCCTAAACTATTCGGCAATAGCATAACCCCGTGGAACGAGTTTGGTACTTGCGTCGAACTGCCCGTGCCATTTAAGCGCGCTGTCCCCTGTCAGCTTTTTTGCTCAGTACTGTACATTGTAAACAAAATCCGTTCAAAATGATCGGAAACCGATGCTCAAAACGTCGGGAACCAGTGACTAGCTTGTTGCCCTAAAAAATACAGAGGCATATGCTCAAAGGAGCTGATGTAAGCGTTCAAAATGAACAGTTTCTGAGGTTCAAAACACCATCTCAAATTTATAGTTTGAATACCCTTCAACGTACTCATTTTTAGCTACGAATATTGAGAGCTAACTCAAAATATTTTTGTATTGTATTTGAAAAAATTGCTGATCAGGTACTTTCTCGTCATTAAGTAAACGCAATGTTTTTGCAAGTAACAACATAAAGTTAATTAATACAGAATCAGACAATCACGAAAAATCGCGAAATTGGCATAAGAATATCAGAACACACACAGGAAAGAAACACAAAGACACAAAATACTGCCGTAAAGTGGCATAAATAAATAGAAAATAACAAAAATGGCATCAATAGATAAAACAATAACAAAAATACAAACACACAAAAATACTATTGAATAAAAAAATACAGAAACGATACAGAATAAAAAACACAGAAATAACAAAGAACAGAAATAAATAAAAAAACACAGAAATAACATGAAACACAGAAATTACACAAACTCAAAACATGACACTCAAAACATAACACTCAATTTACATCTGATTCACCCACAACCGATGAAGAAGTTGTTCCAGATTCTCTTATTCCAACTGCTAACAATATCTAGGTGCTCACTGTACAATCCTGAGCCTAAATCACCAAACTAAAATCACACAAAAGTCGTAAGTCAACTGTTATTATGTCGTAAAGAATGGCATGGACAAACCATACCGTACGCCACTGGCTAAAAATGAAATTCTCTACAGCATAAGCCGTACTGTAGGACAGGAACGTTCGACAAAGACCCGATTGCAGCGCACTCGTGCCGCTGCTGTAATAATCGCAGTGCGAAATGATCCATGCCTGTTCTTTTTGAAAGGAGAACCAATCACACTGAACTTAAAGCCTTGTCATTTTGAACTGCAGAGTAGTTGTTTTGAGTGCAGGATAGATGGATTGAGCAGAACCTCCTCCTTTTGAAAGGGTCATATTCAGTTTGAGCAGCAACCGATTATTTTGAATTGTCCTACAGTGCTTGTTTGATTGCCCGCTTTTGCAGTGTAAAGTAAACTAAAATCCCGATTACCGCTTACGTTGTAACGGTATTTTTTTACCACATTCAAACCTGGAAACGATGAATATTCTATTCGCTAGAGCTGCGAGGCTAAGCGAGCCTGAATGCAAGAGTATAGGCTGTATCATACGAAAGCAGCTCAGAAATTGCCATGTATTTTAGAATGGGATAGTTGGCTGCGTTCGATGTTCTTTATAAGTGCCCTATATCTACATTTAGTGGAGTAATTCCTTATTGGAAACCGCAGGTCCTTGAAGGCAACTCGGACACGAACACCGTCGTTCACCGTGACTTGAATTCGCCGATCTTGGCCGCCCGTCTCCGCGTCATTCCGTACGGCATCTACCCACGGACGGTTTGTATGCGTGTCGAGCTTTATGGCTGCCGTTTTGCAGGTAATTTACTCTTACACCCAGCTTCCTTCCTTTGTCTCACCTTCATTAAGTTTACACGCCGTTTGGGGGGAGCGTATCAGTTTGCTTTCTAGCTTCTCGTGCCCCCCAACGAAAGAATGTCGCCATTTTTTTCTCCCCGAAATAATTAAGCGAGGGGCGTGGGCTATAAAATGAGTGTTGTGCTTGCTTGTCACGGTGCTTTGTTAATTAAATCTAAGACATTAGGCTTGCATGGTGTGCTGATGATATCGGAGCGTTGACGGGTACTCGCTTCAGTTGGGGGGGGGGGGTTAGAAATGTGATGAGGAGGTTGGAAAGTGTTTTAATTGAAAAGCAATCCCTGTGTAATTAAACCGTTGTGGTAGTTCTTACTGTGTTTGTTTTGCAGAGGATATTGCGTCGTACGCGATGCCTGGAAGCGGCGTACGTTCATCGGAATTTGCTTTTAATGATGCTACCTATGACGGCGATAGCCACGCTAATGGGCTGCAGAATGGCTTGGGGATGCTGACGGATGGGATTTACGGCTCGGAACATATCAAGACAGATTTCGGGACACACCCAGGTTTCTATTACTATTCATTGACTGTGCCTTTTCATTAAGAGCAATGATTTTCAGCTCTAAGCCATGACGGATGGGTGGGCTGGAGGAATGACACTTTCGGCAACAAGCCCGTCGAGATTTTGTTTGAATTTGGACAAGTTCGAAATTTCTCAGCCGTAACGTTGTACATGAACAATCACTTCACCAAAGGCATCAAAGTAAATAAATAAATTGACTTTAAATTTCTGATAGGCTTAAAATAAATTAATTTTCAAACTAAATAATGAATAAAGTAAAGGATAAAATAAATAATGAAAAAGTAAACAAGCGAAATAAAAAATAATTAATACAGTAAGTAATAAAATAAATAAAAAAGAAAGTAGACAAGAGTAAAAACATAGATTCAGCAGTATAATAAATAATACAGCAATAAGAGGAGAATAAATCATTAATGGAGTAAGCAATAATAAAATAAATAATAAAGAAAAAAGACAAGAAAATAAATCATAAATAGAGTAAGCAATAAAATAAGTAATACATAGAGTAAGCAATAAAAGAAAGAAATGGATTTAAGGATTGTAATTTCGTTCGAATGGGTTTCTAGGTTTTCTCCAAGGCCAAGATCTCGTTCAGTGTTTATGGGCGAACTTACCCCAAGTCTGTGGCCTATGTATACATGCCAGATTTGGCCATGGAAACGAGTCGTAATGTAACCGTCAAGGTTCCGCACATCTGTGGCCGATTTGTGCAGCTCAAACTTTGGTTTGCTGCACAGTGGCTGCTTATTGGGGAAGTTGGATTCGAGTCGGGTAAGAAGAGATAAATCATTTTTCGAATAAGCGCCTAATTCAATCGGGGTGTATGGTTTGGGTAGTGCCAGTAACGGGAAATATTACCGAGCAAGAAGGTGACGTCGACGAAGAAATCCTCGTTACTCCCGTGCTCAAAGATTCCGACTTATTGGAAGCAGGTAATGTAGGTTGCGTTCAATTTTACGGTTTGTTAAAAATATGGTAGGTTTGAAGTTCAGTTCGCTTTTGCTTAGAGGTCCTATTACAGTGGAGTCCGCTTATGGCGATGGGCTCGGGACAGGACAGGAATTATCGTTATAGGCGGACTACCTTTACATCAGGACTTGGCTATATATCAAGCCGGCAAACGTCAATGAAATAACAAAGCGGGAATTATATATTTGCATTATAGTTTTAATATTTGGGATACCGCTGACATTGACATACCAAAGTGCTTTGTAATTGAGTCTTACGTTTGATTGTTTTTAAATTAAGCCGCACTTAGAAATTGTGACAGTTTTCCTCTTTTTTCCATCTTTCCCTCACAATTCTTAGCGCTACTCTGTACGTTGGCATCGAGGAAAGTCGAAGGGTGAGGTTGTGAAAGCTGATTACGTCAAAACTGTGAAAGCATGTTTTAACTCTTTCATGGAAATTGGCAGCTCCAGCGTTAAAAATCAGCGTCAGTCACAGGACATCGGTATAACCGAAGCTGGAAACCATTCAAAGGATACCCAACAGGATTCGAAATTTTATCGTTATAGGCGGATTTTCGTTATAGGCAAAGTCATTATAAGGGGACTTTATTATCATTGGATTAAATGGGGTTAAAACGGAACCGTGATTTTTTTATAGTTATACGCGGATTATCGTTATATCAGTAATCGTTATAAGTGGACTCCACTGTAGTGCTTTTTTTACGTTAAGTAAAAGGCACTGGAAAACACGTGAGGAAGAGTTGGACAATTTTGGCGTTTACAGCGCCATGATTTGTCATTGGCTCTGTTTATTGCGATGCAAATACGACTCCTTGTGAAAGTGGGCCATTATTACTTTTATTACTTATTTTTAGTTTTTCTGAAATAAGTCGATTTGCATATGGGTTTAGCGGTTGGAAACACATGTAAGACTTCAACGGTAGAAGCAAGGGAGAAATCCGTATTCCCCATGCCATTTTCCACAGAATTACTTGATTGCTGTCTTTTTGGCGGTATCTACGTCTGTTGCCATCGGATTGTCTATTTTAGCGGGTTTGTTTATGTGTGAGCATATGGCGTGCCGCTTGTGACGAGGGGCAATTGTAGATTGCGTCGAGTGGTTATATCCAAATCTAATTATTCTTTTCAGTGAAAACAGGTCTAGCGAAAGGATATCTGCTTCTACTTCGAGGGATGCTCTGGGTGTGGTGTTAAAGGCGCTGATGATGTGCAGAAGCGCTTGTCTGTATAGCACACGCACAGAAGGAAAAGACTATAGCTTTTCCTTTGTCTTACGGGTTACTTCGCAGTTACTTGAAAGGGATGAGTCATTTTAACTTAAAAGTTTGAGTTCGGAGGTCACAATTACAAAGTTCACTGGTGGGCTGGGATGCGATCTGTAGAACTACTGGCTTCTATCTCAGTGTCTTCTCTAGGTCTTTTTCTCCAAGTCTCTTCGCTTCTTCTGGAATAGGCCTCCTTTTAAATGGTTCTGTCAGTACCGTTGAATATGACGTTAAACTAGGTTTACTTCCAAAAAGTTATTTCTGTAGAGTCGACATAGGTACCGGACAGGGATGACAGCGGTAATTTGTTTTCGTTACCGCTATCCGGTAACTGTAAAACGGATTTTCGAGTACCGTACCGCGGTAAAATACTACCGCAATACTTTTCGTTTCATGCGGTAACGGTAATCGGTAGCGGTAAAATAATAAAAAAAATGGAAAAATAAAAATTCGACTTATGTACAGTACTCGTCATAAAAAACGACCCAAACAAACCATCCTATTGCTAACGGCCCACGCCACTGTGAGGAAGCCTTGTTGCGGGTCAAAAACGTTCGAAAGACGGAAAAGAGGGACACCTCTCGCGCAACTGCGGGGCCGTTAGGCACCCGACGGTTTGTTTGGGTTGTTTTGTATGACGAGTACTGTACTTGAAGAAAGAAAAATCAAACACATTCGTTAGGAAGTTACGGCTTCGCTTTTTTGCGGAGTAACATTAGGGAAGCTTATGTCAATTTGCTGTTAAACTTCAGAAACAACAAACGCTCAAAAGTCTTGTTGGACAGCTTGTTCCGAGCTGGAATAAATATTCTCCCAGCTACGCTGAATAGCCTTTCGCAGGATGGGGATGATGGAAGAATGGCGTTGTACTTCCGAAAGAGCTTCTTAAGCGTTGGATATTTCTCAAGTATTTGAATCTTGCAAGGGCTTTAAAGCAAAAGACGGAAAAACTGCATGGGATTTCTGGCTTCGATGCTTGAATCTGGTCTTTGAAACATGGAATTTTGGGCTTCCCAACCGCGTGGAGTCGCCTAACTAGCAAAACCACGCTTACCACTAAATCACGTGACTCAAGCGATTGGTTCACGGAAGGAAAACTGACGTCATGTTCAGCAAAGGGTTGCGATGCAAGTTTTAAAAAATCGATTTTACCGTTACCGCGCGGTACTTTTGAAGGCTTCTGCTAATGCGGTACTTGCGGTACTTTCGTCAATTACCGCGTTAAAAGACTCCGGTAAAATATTTTACCGCGCTAATTACCGCGGTAAATTGAATAGCGCGGTATATCAACCCTCGTACCGGAGAAGTGTTCTTGGTATTAGGTAGAGGAGGGATGAGACAGTTATCACGTAGAACAAACCGTACAAAAATAATTACTAATGAACTACGTCAGTTTTGGATCTGAAAAAAATCGTACACTTAGTGAATATGACGAGGCTTACATCGGGAAATTTTCGCCGAAAAATATTAAACCGTTTCGTAGAAAATAAATAAAAACTGAATTTTTTACCCTTTTTGTAAGAAGGGGGTCCTGTTTATTTCGTTGTACCACTCACAATATGTATCTAAAAATAAAGTAAAAATTATTTTTATGTAGCTGGGATTGTTTACATATTATATCCTACACGTCGTAATTTCCCACGGTGTGTTAATTACTCAGACCCCGCCTAGCCTCCTACCTGTTGACCGATAGTTATGTTGTGGCCTAAGAGTGGACTAGGCTTAACGCTCTTAGTCCTCCTATCTGAAGGCACCCTAAGAGCGTCAGGTGTGGCCAACTTTTCGACGCACCTGTGCTATTTGGGTTGGGTATTGTAGCAAGTAGCCGAACACAATTCTCTAAAAATAATCATTAAAACAAAAGAGCAAGGCAATACGTTCACGTTGAGGTCTGCACGACAACTGTATTCTATCTCTCCAACAAATTCACCAATGTTCTCCCAAAGAAAGACCCAGAAAGTCAACAATAGAAAATAACGAAAAGTCAGCAATGGAAAATAACAAAAAGTCAACAGAGGGGGTTTAACAGACCAAAGTAACGACTAGAAAAGAGGATGGAGGAAAACAGAGGGAAGAGAAAGAAAGCTACAGGCTTTCCCCAGGGCTTCTCGCTACATTCGGCCACCTACCCTCCACCGCGCCGTCCCCGGCGCGGACCGAAACACAAATTTCGATTTTGACAAAATAATTTTTAACATTTCGACAATACTCCCAAAGGTATTAAGAAAGAAATAACATTGATAAACATTAAACATACAGACCAAGATCTCATAGAGTGGGTACAAAAATGCTTCAACCCACTAAGTTACAAAGCACCGAATAGCTTGCCCAACGGTAGCGCACAGCTGTGGTTTCCTGGCGAGCTAACCCCAACGTCTTACACACCCGCTTCGCGAAAGCGGTATCTTCAAGCTGGCCATTTTCCAACCACGGGTACTGCGTGAATTTAAACGCATCAAGAGGACTTCGACCAGTCCAGCTCCACGGAGAAAACTTCGACATTTCCCCGACCAAACCACTGTCCGCCGCTAACTCCAGGTCCTTCAAATCCTTGTCGACGGCCTCGGTTACAGGCGAAGATTCCACATCTTCTACAATACTGCCTCCCAGCACACGCACTTCGCATTCCGCGTCTCGTTCCACGAGACATCCCACGTTTTCAGCACTCGAAACGTCGCGATCAACTTCGATGTTCACCGGAGTGTTGCATGGAGTCCCCATTGGCTGACCATCAGCCTCTACCGCATGTCGAACGCCTAAAGCATCCAAAACTACCTCCTCGCCAACCTGTCCAAACACCAAATAGTTCACGTCTTCGGAAACCTGGAAAGATTCCGCATCCTCGACCGCAGACTCGACGTCGAATCCGGCATGTTCCGGCTCCATTCCCGCTATACCAACGACGTCGGTAACCGAAGGGAATTCCATATCTTCCACCCTAGACTCAGCTTCCAATCCGGTAGACTCCAGTTCCGATTCCTCTCTCCCAACGACGTCCGTAACGGAAGAGAATTCTAAAACTTCTACCACGAGTCCGACATCATGTCCGGTGGATTCCGGTTCAACCTCCACCGCGAGGTGATCTTCGTTCACTGTCCCAACAGCCTTGCCCTCCAACATGGAAACCCCAACCTGGATCGCACCATCTGGATTCTCCACCCGTGGCTCTGGAAAGGAAACGAAATCCATGCCTTCCATAGCCAGGGTTGTTTTCACTGTATGTTGGCTTTGACCCTGATTATCCCTGAACAAACGCTTGGAGGATTCAGTTAATTCCTGGTGCAATCGTGCCTGCGACCGACCCAACTCTTGCATCAGTGCCATCAGGTCGGGTATATCCGCGTCACTCAACCTTAACTCCCATCCAGTAGCTCTGGAATCTGCCATATCTTGCCAACCAACGTCCGGGTCCAAGTTGTGCGCAATCGACAGCTACACAAACTTTACCACGCGAGAATTTCACGAGATGCAGATCGTACGCAATCGACAGCAATACGATCGGCAATCCCACCGCTGCCACCAAATTGTAGCAAGTAGCCGAACACAATTCTCTAAAATAATCATTAAAACAAAAGAGCAAGGCAATACGTTCACGTTGAGGTCTGCACGACAACTGTATTCTTCTCTCCAACAAATTCACCAATGTTCTCCCAAAGAAAGACCCCGAAAGTCAACAATAGAAAATAACGAAAAGTCAGCAATGGAAAATAACAAAAAGTCAACAGAGGGGGTTTAAGAGACCAAAGTAACGACTAGAAAAGAGGATGGAGGAGTACAGAGGGAGGAGAAAGAAAGCTACAGGCTTTCCCCAGGGCTTCTCGCTACAGTATACTGAAAGTGTTTCTTTCCATACAGAAACCGCTGACGTTTCTTCGCGCGGTTATTACGAAGCTGTCGTCGGCGCCTTGTCGGCAGTTATGCTTTTGCTTCTTTTGGCTGTTTTGGTCATATTCTTACTCAACCGCCGGAAAAAACTGCAAGAAGCCAATGACTCGCTCAAAAATCAATACAATGTCAGTGTGAATATGAATGTAAGTCTACTTCGCAGTAATAGCCCCTTCATTTCTAGTAGCTTACGTATTTTCTTTTATATTTTCTATTTATAATATTTGTTTCTATTCTCTATTTTAATTTTTTGGTTCTTAATTTATTAATAATCTTTGTTATTTTCTATATTTGGGTCCTTTGCATCTAGGATCTGTTGAAAGATATAGAAACGCACGAAGAAGGCAAAATAAAAGTGGATGGTGAGCTTAAGCAACTTAAGGATCAGCGGATCGGCCAGCTCGAGCCGCAAGGTAAATCGATTCTACTCATGTCGAACTAATTGCTGAAAAACGGTTTCACAGTAGAACCGTGCCTAATGTACTCAGCCAGTCTCAGCGGAGGGTCGTACGTGGAAAAATACCAATCAAGCGGTGTCGTAAACCTGGACCATTATTTCCCTCGAGTCGCCTCGGAACCGTTAGCGCGGAAAAGACACTTAAAAACTGGGTCATTAAATTCCAACGCCTCTTCTAAAACACAAATTTCTCACCAATGGAACATTCGACCCGTTATGGATATCGCGGAAGATGAAGGCAAAGGCATTGCTGTGCCAGAAATTCCGCGGCAAGTCTTGCGATTGGTGGAATGGCTCGGCACGTGTAAATACGGAGAGGTACCAACAAAACTACCGCAGTTCGGGGCCTTCAAATAATGAAATGAAATTGTCTTCATTTTGCAGGCTTACATTTGCAATATTATGGGCGAAGGGGATTATGCCAATACTCACAGCAATTTAGTGCTAGTACGGGGCGGGGCGTACGGGCGTGTGCAACGAACCAAGACTTTCCAGAAGGAAGCGAAGCTACTGTCCTCGTTGAAACACGACAATATTGTCGCGCTTGTAGCTACCAGTTCGTCAGAAACTTCAGCTTGGGCCATTTTTGAGTGTCCGCCCTTTGGAGACCTCAAATGCTTCTTACAAAAGGCCACGCCTCACGGTTCCCACGCTGGTACTGGCAACCAAAACCTCGGGTATTTTCGTGAAATGTTCGTATTTAGCGTAATACTAACAGAAAGGCTTGTGCATAGGTACGATTCGCTGCTGTATATAGCGACGCAAATCTCCGACGCTATGGAATACCTGCAATCAAAGGGACTGACCCACAAAGACCTCGCGGCAAGGTATTATTCTCTTTCGGTTAAAATTAATAGCAAATTAGGAAAAGAAACTATGTTTTAAAATGGCTTTATTCCAACAACATGACACTTGTTTGAACTTAGTGTAATCCCAGATGGCAACAGTAATTGTCATATAAAGGCGTTTTAATCTCTGGAGAGGCTACAACCCCAGAATTACTGTAGAAGAAATCCTGCATGAGATTCATCTATTGGTTTGATCAGAAAGACCGTTCCGATTCTTACCCCAAATTTGAAAGCGAATTTCTCCGTAGGTACGGAAGTTTAGTGAAGGGAGTATTAACCGTTTTGTTCGTTGACTTAAGCCCAACGATTGGGTAGATCAAAGATTCCGTTCACCAGTAGCGTCTTCCATTTTTATGCCAAAAACTGATCAAGGTGCTTTTTATGGCCTCCAGATTTACCAAAAAAAATTCCATGAAGTGAATTTTAAAGAGAGCGGAAAAGACTGTAGTATGATGAAGTAATGTCAGGGCTGTAACAAGAGTGCTGTTAGAACATCCCAGAAAATTTATCCTAATTTTCATTCAGCAATAACTAGCACGCATCCACGCGCTGTGCCAGGTTCCCATTGCCTGGGTAGTGCGGAAACTGCACGTCCAGCGGTCCGCAACGTTTTCACGTTTCCAGCGATTTTGGGTGATTCACAACGTTTTCTTGTGATAAGCCAACAATCCCCTGTATTTCCTGAATTGTAAGACATCGGTTTGTGTACACCAAAGTCGTTATTTCGTCCGTACCGAACTCTTTAAGGGGACCCGTTCGGTCACCCTATTAGACACAAAAATTTCCCCTTCGAAACAGCGGACACCGTTTCCGAACCACACATCTTTTGGGCATTAGGATTCATAAGCTGCATAAAAGTTTTTAGTCGTTTCCCAAGCGTTGAGTCCTTTGTGAAAATTATAACGCAAAATATGGCGAAAATTTTCAGCGGTATCGTCTACCTTTTTAGCGTTGAATAAAAACTTTGTTTTCAAGTCAAGAATTGCAAAAGTTTGGCAAATATGTCACTAAGAGACCCCTTTTTGGTAGTTTATGAAAACAAGAATGTGTATGCTCACACAGTGAAATACGTGGCTGATCGATTGCGCAACTGGTCGAAAATTGGAACGCTCTTTTTGATCATCCGAATACTACACTCGCCAAATAGGTGTGCATAGAGCTCCAGATCGCTCGTTTTCTTAAGCGTGTTTACTTTGGCGTTCGTCGGATATTTTCAGGAGCGGTTAGACATTCGTTCGGGATTCTGAAAATGAGCGGCTCGCCATCGTTTTCAAACGCCATCTTTAGGATAGCACCAAAAACTTTCACAATGAAGCGCAACCCCCCCCCCAAATTTTTTATGTTGATAGTCTACGTAGAGCCAAAACTTAAGAAAGACTATTTCGAAAAAATATTCAAAGCATCAAATACACAACCAAAGTTATAAAAGTATATGTAATGCCGAAGCATTACCTAAGTTATAAAAGAAAAAATAATGTAGCGTACGCTAAGTTTAAAATTTGATTATTAGAGGGCACCACAGCACGGCGCCGCCACTAAGCAATTCTTCATTTTACAGAAAAGAAAACTGCACTGGGCAAACCAGAGGTCTAATTAAGTGCCTTTATTAATATACTCTATACACCTACAACTTTTATTCCAAGATATGGGCGTATTTAGACTTCACTAATGAAATTCACTCCTTTCATATAAGCCGCATGAAGGCTTCAGTAATTGCTCGGTCAGTAGATCCGAACTCGGTATTAAATGAGAAATATTATTGTCATTTAATCAAAAACTCACAGGATCCTTAAAACATACGTGGTGTACTCGCCCCTCCCCCCCAAAAAAAGCACAGAAACTAATGAGGTCCTCAGTGGAGATTGTAGCTAGTCATTTCTGTTAAGGTTAGCTTGGTTTGCTCGCTTTTCACATTCTGAGAGAAGGAGGGTTATTATTAATCAGCACGCTATACTTTGTATATCATCACAAAGATATGCAATAGAATACTTTGTAGACTACTAAGCTAGCGCTTAACACATTTTCTAGCATATTTTTCCAATAGCAAAGCTTACAGACTTCGCAGTTGACTTCACATCGTTAGCGGTTGTATACGGAATCGAAACTATCTTTGCTAGATATGGAATTTCAGTTTAGCAATACTGATAAAAATTCAATGACTGTTATTGGCAATTACTTTACATAACAAACGACATCAAATTTCGTGGTTTACCCTTCTCATAAATAGGGATTTGTTCACGCTCTTCCTCTGCTAGATTAAAGTTAAAATGAGCATTAAGAGGGAGAATGTGATATCTGTGCTTTCATTTGCCCAGTTATTCTTTCCTCAGCATAGAAACATACAAGAACTTAACCACACAGTTGATAGGCACTCGCCAACTCACAGGAAGTGCTAGCCTATACGATCACTATTGAAAACTAGTTTTTGTCAAACCAACTGAAAAATTATGAAGTTTTCAAGTGGAATCAGACAAAATTAGAAAGGAAATTTCCTTTGTCAGCCCAAGTCTGTCATAAAGGTTTGTAAAGTAAAGAGTCTAGAGAAAACAAAACAGAATTAAACTAGGTAAGAAATAATGTACAATATTTACTAGCATTGTTTGTTAGACAAGTGCCGGATTTTTCTGGAATTTTTTATTTATTTATTTCGTATGTTTTTTTCCTTACTCGAACAGGAATTGCTATGTGGGTGCTAACCTATTAATCAAGGTTACGGATACCGCCATGGTAGCAGCTGCATTCCGGGATGATTACGGAGAAGTACGCGGAAGGAAACCTTTGCCTTTAAGGTGGCTGCCTTGGGAGACCTTAGTATTGGTATGAAAGTTGATCATATTTTCAGCAGAAGATTAATTAGGATTCTCATTTTAGAATAAGTTCTCGCTCGCTAGTGCAGTGTGGTCGTACGCTGTGACTTTATGGGAAATTTTCAGTTTTGGCAGGAAGACGCCTTTTGAACACTTGTCCGATGCCCAAGTCATTTTAAATGCTGATCACTATTATTATGTGGACGGTTTGCAGGTAACTTGGTTTCTCTGTGGGTGTCCTTTTCAATGGTAAAAATACCTATACTTTCCATTTTTGTTCATTACTTTGCGTTTTTATTATTTAAGTCATTTTTACTTCTTTTCTACTTATAATTTTCATTAATATTCAATGCGCTAATTATTTGTGACATTTTTATTTCTATCACTTTTAAATTACATTTCACTTCCGTTATATTTTTACATGTCAGCTTTCGTACATCTTAAATTTACTTATTATATTTATTCTGTTTTAACTTACTATGTGTTCTTAGTTAATTACCATCTTTATGGATTTGGTCTATCAAGTATCAGTTTTGCGTGTAAGGTTAATGAGTTGTTTTATCTATGGTAAACAGGTCACGCTGGCCAAGCCCTCGTTATGTTGCCCGGAGTTGTATGAGTTGATGACGCATTGTTGGGAAAGAGATGAAAGCCAGAGACCCTCATTTCTGGATATTGGACTAACGCTTCGACAAATCAGTACTACTTTCGTACGCCGAGATATAGGCCAAACATAGTTGACAAGAATGTTTGGATCGCGAGCAGCTTGTGTCTTCGCTTCTTCTCTGCCGATACGACTTCCTTGGTTCCACTGAAATTGCAAACCGTTCAACCAAGAATTTTTACATATCATCCAGCTGCATATCCATAAATTGGTTACCGATTTTTACCTCAGCGTCCATTTTAAGGAAAGCATGTGTTTTGACTGTACGAATATGTGTAATTTAACAAGATATTAAACGTTGAAAATCAATAATATGTCTACTTGTGTAACTATCATTCTAAGGCCCAGAAAGTATATCAACGCAGAAGGTTTAATCACCTCAATGCACCCGCCTTAAATCTATCATATTGCAGTCGTGTGTGCTCCCGATCTTTCTTTTAAAAATCCAATCCAATAATTCTATCGGCGGAACATCAAAATTCGCTATGGTCGGATCAAATTTCATCGGAAAACCTCAATCAGCCTGCAGTAAAGATTTCCATTGGCTGTAAAAGAAATCAAATCGTTATTGTGGTTACAATATCGATTAATACGTTCTAATACATACATATCTTCGTTGGAATAGAAAACTTCCTCATCATATTTTACAAAATAATCGTTTGAACCGATCTAGCATCTTCTCAGATCTGCTTCTGGGTAATTTATAAGCGCCGACAAAAGATCCGATGAGAAAACTGATTTCTAAAGGTGAACACTAATTGCAATGTGAGATCAAGAGCACTACACTTATAATGACCGCTGGGTTCTAAAACAAGACGACTGTAGCGCCAAATCTACTGGGGCACTAAAACTCTCAGATATTAGGAAAAAGGAGAGGACGCCTTTTTGGGTTTCCAGAGCTTACGCTGCCTGTTAGCCAGAGCTGCAACTCGCTCTTTTTTTTGGAGCGCGCTCGCGCTCTTTACTGATTTTTGCGAGCGCGCTCACTCTTTCGCTCAAATTAAAAAAAAAGGAGCGCGCTCACGCTCGCGCTCACTCGCGCTCTTTCAAATAGTGCCGTCTACTGAGTGGAAGCGCAAACTTTATTTTTTTTAGATATTGTTTTGTAAAAATACTTCAGGTTCACGTAATATACTTGATCAGGTTAAATGCTTCTTGTTTGATTTTCATAGTTTCAATTTTTGGAAATTGTAATTATAAATCATAATGTCTGTGATAAACGCATGTTTATGACTTTTTGTTACATGTTTTGGATGTTCGCTACTAGATGGCGTTGCTGTACGAGCGCACGCCCTCAGTGCTTTTTGAGCGCGCTCGCGTTCCCAAAAAATTGAAAAAGAGCGCGCTCGCACATTCGCTCGTGACATTGCGAGCGCGCTCGTTGCAGCTCTGCTGTTAGCACAGAAGAATCACGACCAGGAAAAACGTATGTAAAGAGATAGGATTTTGACAGGACCAGAGTGTTACTTCGCCTGAACAGATTTTTTGTCTTAACAGTTTTCGTCTTAACCGGTTTTCACTGTATAAACACATTATTTGCAAGAAAACTTTGCTTTTTGTTAGTATACAGTAATACTGCATTAGTAACGTTAAGTACGTAAAGAACAGCAACATAAAAGCCATATTTTGAATATTGTATTGTAGTTTACATACATTCTGAAAAGTTTCCTAGCATTTGTCACTATTGGCGATTTCAAACGGTTCGAGCTTCGCACGTTCCCAGTTCAGAATCTAGAATCAATCGCTAGTGAGCACAGACCAAGGGTCTTAGAGCGTAGACAACCGTGCTTTCTTTTGATTACAGTTAAGGAAATCATGATACTTTTTTTAAAGTATCACTGAATGTTTGTTCTTTAAAGGAAAACAGTGCAATAAGTTTGATATTATATATTATTTCATCTATAGTTGGCAAAAGTTATGGATACTTAAAAATGTTAGTAAACTAAGATGTAACTCGCAAACTAACGGCAAGGCGTGAGGTGTCTACGTTTGGGCGTCTTGGAAGTAGAGTAAGAGGAAAAACACAGACAAGTGTAGGTATAGTAGAACTTCAACTGTATTTGTAATCAGTTGGGCCAAGAAGACAAAGTCACTAGTGCATCGTAGCTTATCTTCCTAGACAGTTAATGAAAAACTAGTCTGTTAAAAATTTTGAGTCTGTTGTTTGACAGAAGAAAAGCATTTCTCCTATAACAAGTCATACAGTCATTTTAGTGGGATTCAATCTATAGTAAAAAACTGTATTTCTTTTATATTGAAAATAGTATCCATTCCATAGCGTACCTAGTATTGTATATTTTATGTGTCTAGTGTATTTAGTAGTACAGCTCTTACGTTGCGGTTCTTTAATGGTCATTTACCGGCTTATGCTGGTTAAGGAGCTTTACTTCTGCCTAAAGGAATACCGTGCTAAAGAACGAGAGATAGTAGGCCTATTGTTTACTTCTGGGCCTCAGCGCTGGACTCCGCAACCCTTCTCTTCCTAAGAAAGTACTTCATGGTCCTAGCGGCTATCTCGTCTCCGAAAATTTAAGGTTAGTGAAATAGCCTTTTGCGTGCTCCGGTTTTCCCTAATCCGACTCACTAACTTCTTAACCTTTCACCTGAGTATATAAGGTCGAAGTTGACGACGGTAATACAGCAGTTCTTTGCTAGAGGCACTTGTCCTTTGCGCTAGACGCATAGCTCGAGGTCAGGAAGCCAGCGGTATGGTCGTCGTTTACCTTTACCATCCCACCCATCCAGTGGCGTAACCAGGATTTCATTTCGGGGGGGGGGGGGGGAATATGCAATTATTTGGGACACTTGGTCATTCTCCTATCTTCCCCATTATAAAATCAAAATTTCGGGGGGGGGGGTCGAACCCCCTCAAACCCCCCCTAAATACGCCCCTGCACCCATCCACCCCTTTTTTAAAATAACATTCTTCCTTTACTAACAATTGGACGCAAGGTGGAGGTGGCTCTGGGACCGAGACTACGTATCCTGGAATAGCAAACTCCGCGAGCTGTCTTGTTCTCTCGGAGAACGTGGTTTACGTGTTACACCTCGTATAGTGGGCCATTTCCTCTAGGTATAATATTTCAGTATGATCTTTTGGAGCGTCAGATCAAATGGTAGCGAACCCGTCTACACCTCCAAAGCCAATGTAGGTGTCGTCGGAAGGGGCACCTGTTATATATATTATATAATGTATGTATGTTCGATCGGGTTTTCCTGTTTTTGGAGCGTTGGGGTATGCATTAGATAGGTCGTCGTCGCTTGTCTTGAGCAGATCCTTCCGATGGATGACGACGTTTCTCTTGGCCACATCTTGTTGGATGAAGAGCGTTACTCCATCGTCCTGTTAATGTTCGCCATGTTCTTTAATCGTCGGATTGGCATTCGATGTACTTTGCGCATTCGATGGTAGCCTAGCTCTTCTCTTTTCGACCACCTGTGCTCTGGTGCCCGTTTGTGCAGAAGGCGAGGGTGTGACGTTGGTTTGGTTGCTCCTACAGGGATTTCTGCGCTTCGCTTTCGATGACGAGAATACATCGGCTTGACTTTAGCTCCTCCCTCAACTCTTGTACTTCTGCAGTTAGCGAGGATACCAGTTCGTGTAGGCAGGTTTTTCACTTCACTGGCTGATTCTATTGGATGCTGATTCCCCCAATTGGTAAATTATTGGTAAAATTACTGCAATTCTATCCTAGGCAAATTAATGTTTCTCTCTTCGTCCGTTTTCAGTTTCATTCGGTAGTGTGCATGTATAAGTTGAGGTCGTTTTATGCGCATTGCAATTGAGCCTGGCGTGCCAGGACTCACGGTGTTGTTTGTTCTTATTGCACGGCCGAATGCCGACCAAGAAGCGGGGGGTCAGACAGTGGAAGCGTTCCAGTAATTTTCAAATACGCAACAATCTGACCTAGAAGTTGATTTTTGTTCTGCCTCGCTTGGCTGTCGAGGGCGACACGAATGTGTACTGTGGTGAGCAAAAAAAAATTAGACACAGAAAACCACAGAAGGCTAATCAGGCCTCTTGAGGCTGATTAACCTTCATTAGGTAGTGAAAGAGCTTAAACCAAACATTTACGAGGTGAAAGGCAGGTTGGGGAATGTAAAATCCTGAAATTCAAAATAAGTATAATCCACTATTAAATGAACAAAATATTTCCTTCTAGCTGCCATCTTATGTGGTCCATTTTTGCTAAAGGAAAAAACTTACTGTTCAAGGAAGAATTCAACAGGAAGTTTTATTACGAAAACTGTTCAAATATTGAGTATTTTCATGTGATCTCTTAGTACTTAGTAATGCTGCCATTGTTATCAATGCACGCTTGCAATCTTCGTGGCATGGAGTCCACAAGCTTAAGCCAAAAGTCTGAATTACCGGCCAATTGCTCCCACACTCGGTTAGTTTCTTCCCACAGCGTATCTGCGTTCCTAACGTTGGATTGGCTAATAAAGGGCACGTCAGTTGAGTTTAAGATCAAGGATATTAATGTATAATATTACTTAATTTCTCGCTTCAACATAGCCCAGACATGCTCGATTGGGTTAAAATCTGGCGACCCAGGTGGGTGGGGTAAAAGCCTCACGCCTTCTTCCCGAAGCCAGTTTTGAACCGTGTTAGCCCTATGGATGGGAGAATTGTCCTGCTGGAACACTCATGTTTCGCCTAGAAGCGTGCGCATTACTGGAATTTCGCTCGCCAAAATTTCGCGATACTCGTCCCCATTAAGCTTCTCCGTTATTCTTATTAACGGGCTTAACCCGGTTACCGCTGAAAACCACGCAAATACTGATACGGAATACGTCCACTCCTGCCATTTTCTCGAATCATTTCCTCTGAAAATCGTTGATTTTTCTATCGAAAGAAAAATTTAGTTTTCAAAACTTCCGCTAAAAGTACTCTTTCAGTTTAACTCCCTTACTTCTCTATAAACGCGTACTGGACCATTAGGCTCGGACGAAATAGTGCTTTCATCCGAAAAAACGACTGTCGTCCAGTAGTTTTCATTAACACTGACGAAATTCTCACAAAAACGCAATCTTGCTTCCTTATGTCTGTCTGACAGCAAAAATTTAGGTGCTGGCCTTCTAGAGCGTAACCCTACTTCACGTAACACACGGTAGCCAGTAAATCTGGAGGCATTCACGCCAGCCATGTCTATGACGTTTGACATATGGAGTGCTGGGTTGGACACGCTTGCCGCAATTACGTTTATTTTTTCCTCGTCGCTTAAAAGAGATGACCGACCTGATCCCGCCTAATTATAATACAATAA
>JAHZNP010001412.1:0-20266 GCA_020615345.1 Triops cancriformis
TTTTACGAAAAAGCAATGATGTGATGGAAGTTACTAATGAATTTTTTATTACGGGAGCGTCCACGGTGGTCTTAAAGGGCAACGGACACAAAAAACAACTTAGCTTATAAAAAAGAGCGAAAAGCTAGTTTCCGTATATAAGTTTCTTTTTCTCAGGTGCGAAATAATAACGAAGATATTTAGGAAATAAGAAATCTGATAATCCAATTTTCCCTTCCGTGACGTCACGCTTCTCATGGGCGGGAAAAGGCCAAAAATTTGGAAATAAACATCTCCAGAACGGCTGGTCAGAAAAAATCGAAACACAATTCTTTATTTTTAGAATAATGTGTATTATAATAATCCATCAAAATCCCTATATGCGGTTTGGTGCCCATTGCCCTTTAAACACACCCACGAATGCAAAGTACAAGTCTTGGGTACAATGAATAGAGTTACGTCATAGTCATTATAGTGTACGTAACGGATATTTTCAAGGAAAAATACAGATTCTCTTTACAAATAACCTTAAGCGGAGAAACACGTAAATCAGTTGTCGCAAGGAAAGTCGAACAGTCGACAATTGGTCATGCTTAGCAATCTGATATCGCAAATGCTTTTGTCGTGGTTTGTTATCCATCCGTCAGCGGAAGGTGTAACTTTTCTTCCGGTTCATACTTGTATTTCTCACGTAAAACTGATTGCTAATGAATCGCTATTGGGAACGTAGCCGTTAATTTTCGTGTTTTCTTTGAAAAGGTGGAGCAAGTACTGCGTCATCAAACCACAGTCTTAAACAGGCCTTTACGCATGCGCAAATGGCACAAAGCGCCTACAGAAGACAGTGCCTCCTCGTCACCCACTAAACGACCACGCCTGAGTCCGCCCACCGTCAAAAGCGAGGCTCCGGAGCTAGCCGATAGCAACACCTTCGGCAGTGTCTCGGACTTGTCCTCCGGAACAGCCACGCCCATCAAACCCGAGCCAGCTGACGAAGAGCCTGCTGCCGCTCTTTCAGAAGCGCCCACCCTGATCGGCTGCTCCGAAACAGACACGCCACCTGTGGTAGACATCGATCCACCTACAGCTAATGCGCCTCGGGGCAAGAAACGCCCACGACAAGTCTCCATGCGTAACTTACGCAACGCCCGAGTTGTCAACACACCCTCTGGCGAGCAAGAGTTTCATTGCCCGGCGTGCACCTACAACTGCACGACCGCCAAGGACATGGAAAAACACGTGAACAAGACGTGCCTCGTACTCTTCCCGGCTCCGAGTACGAGCCACGACGCAGTATCGGCCAATGACAAGTTCGTCTGCGCGTATTGTCCCGTCACGGGCCCCAATCACGAAACTTTGCGCGATCACTACGACGAGGTTCATTACCCCGCGTTCCTAGCTGCCGATTCCCTCGATTCTCACCCCTTCCAAGTGCGCCCTCATGTCGTTCCCGAAAAGATCAACGCCAAAGTACCACGCCCCAAACCGACCGGCCAGTACCGCTGCCAGCATTGCAAGCAAACCGGCGAGTACGAAGCCATGCGGCAACATTCGGCCGAAGTGCACCCGCAAATGGCCCGGCGCCTGCTCAAAGTTCAGCCGAAAAAGCTACCGGCGAAGAAAGCGCCCCCGGCGGAAATTTTCGTCTGCGACTGGTGTCAAACGCGACTCTCGAGCGAGGAAGAAGTAAAAAAACATCACGATGAACGGCACCCGGCCAACGTGGTGCGGTTTTCCACCTTACCGGCGGAAGAAACTTCGACTGGTACTGGGACGGACGCCACCAGCGGACCGGACCCCAGTACCGAGCAACAGAAACTGGTCTACGATTGTCCGCTGTGCGCCTTTAAGTCGTTGAGCCAACTGGGAACCATGAACCACCTGATCTCTCATTGCAAACCTTACCAATGTTCGAAATGTTCAGTGTACTTCCTTACCGAAGGCAGCGGATCCATCCACGTGGCGAAAAAGCACCCTACCGAGCGAACATTATGCAAAATCCCGTCAGCAGTGACCACTTTGGAAATGTTGCGACAGCAAGTCCGGGGCCGACCGCTGCAAGAAAACGAAACGGGATTTCCCGTCCGGAAAGCGAATAAAGCTAACGTTGGCAAGGCCAACGAGACCGCAGCGGTCGCGTTCGAAAATCCCACGCCGGAACCGCGCTCGAGAACGACTACACCGACCAAAGGCGCGTCGGCATCTGTCCCTACTAGTCCCGCCCACCCGCCGACCGTGCCGGTCCCGGTCTTGATTCCGATCCAGCCGACGACGAGCGGCGTGAGTCATGGTACCAGCCCGCCCAAACTGTTGCCATTACCTCCCAAACTCTCGCTGCTACCTACCTTGCAGCCCGCGAATGCTGCATCCAAGATGGCGTCAGCGTCGCCCCGTAAAGCGCCGAAATTACGGGCCGTCGCACGCAAGTCGACGTCGTACAGGTTTTCGCAGGAGGCGAGGCCTAAGAAGCCGTACAGCTATCACATGAAAGAGGCTTCCGTGGACGTGACTAAGGTAACAGCATATATGACGATGAAAGATGGCATTCCTATTAAAGTAAATGTGGCTACGATGGCGAAGTTAATTAATTTGGATGCGCAGTTAATCCTGGAGGATTGTTCCAAGCAGCCGCAACGAGAGAGTGATGTCACGAAGGACGAAGCAGCGTCCGACGAGGAAGAGGAGGAGGAAGAGGAAGAAGAAGACGCTTATGACTTGGACGATTAAGAAGCTACAAAATTTTGGGTCCCCCCTTTGATATTCAACTGTCCCAAAGTTTTTCACTTGGTATGTGTAGGCGATTCCTAATGCGGTTTATTACTTTAAACCAAGTCACATTTGTATTCATAAAAAAACATGGAATGATTCGTTCGTGCGTTCCCTCATATGCTTTGCGCTTGTATTCTGTGTCAAATTTCCCGGGACAGAGCTTTGTTTTGTAGACAAACTTTGAATGAAAAGAAGCGATTTGTTTTTTATAAACCGATGTCTTCATTGGGTAGCTCGAAGGTTAGGGCATCTGATATGAGAATGAGTGCAAAAACGACGTGGTGTCACCCTCAGCTATTGGTCAGCTTGACATAGTGAGAAGGAAACGTAAATGGCTCCTAATATGGCGACGCGGAAGTCGTAAAGAGTAATGGACACCAAAAAATAACTTTTGTCTTGTAAAAAAGAGCAAAAATCTAGTTTCTGAGTATATGTTTATTTTTCCTAGGTGCGAAATACTAACGAAGATATTTAGGAAATAAGACATTCAAATTTTCGCGCTGTGACGTCACGATTCTCAAGGGCGGGAAAAGGCCAAAAATTTGGAAATAGATATCTCCAGTACTGGTGGTTAGAAAAAATCGAAACAAACTTCATTATTTTTAGAATAATGATTATTATAATAACCCATCAAAATTTTATTTTTGCGCTTGTGGTGTCCATTGCCCTTTAAATAAGATAGCATTGGACTATCGGTCAAGTAATGTGGAATTTTTCTTCAATACTCTTTCAAAATGATAATGTAAGGTTAATCAAACGGAATAAGAGTATGGGTAGAGAATTGCAAAATCGAAGAAAGGTGGTCGGAAAGAGCTTCATGACTTTTGTAAGCTAGGGTAAATTCGGTTAGATTAGGTTTCAGTCTAATTAAGCTTAAAACCTTAAAAAATCAGCAAAGGCTTCAAAAATAAACAAATTCATTGAGCCCATTAAATAAAGGTAATTAGTTCCCCTTAATTCAAACCTCTGATGCCAAGATTAGAAAAAAATAAGTCATACCTATGTGCTGGGCAAGTTAAATGCTGACCGACGCCTTCGTTACAAATTCAAAATACGCGCGGAAACACGGTTCGTGGTTCAAAACCTAGAGGCAAATCAATAGGAGGCGGGACAGGAGGTGGAGGTGGACCGATGGCTTGTGACGTCATTTGTTATGGTTGCATACAAAGATCTACAAAGAAATGTTTTCTCAAGCTAGTAATAAAAATAAGGCCCAATTTTTAGAGCAAGCTAAACAAGCCCGTCAACATCGAGCCACCGATCAGCAAAAACAAACCGCTGTAGTTAAAATCCAAGCTTTTGTGAGAGGATATTTAGTACGGAAGCGAATTTGGGAAGAGACCAGGTTCTATTTTTCTTTTAAAATCTTATTAATTCGTTGTATCTTAACGACTTTGGTGGCCCCGACTGTAGGAAAGAGTTATACTTGTTACTGTCTACATGGAGCTTGGAAAATGCACCGGAAAACATGCCCATTGCACCAAAGTTTCCTCCCTCGATTCAAGTATTTCTCGCCGCAAAGCGTTTTTTCAAGTCTTACAACGATTTTCATGACCGTGAAGTATTTTTGACCTTTTGCAGGTGGGTTTCCATGATTCATATCCAAAATTTGTGTTCATATTTTTTTTATTCCGATTATTAAAACAGTTTATGGCACTTTTTCTCCCGTTAGGTACTTGGTGTCAACACTGAGCTTGGATTCCGTCAAAACGAGCTACGTGGGCGTAGCGTTAAACAAAGATCACGCCTTAGAATGGATTGCGCAGATCAAGACCGTATTATCTATATGTTTAACCACATTAGTCGATCTCAAACCCGAGTCACCTCACGACGCTCGTCCACTTGTCCTCCTTTTACACACTCTCGTAAGATCTAAAGCATTCCAGTTCTTCCCATAAGAACTTTTTGATAACTGCTTAGGTCAGTTATACGTCAATTAGCTCATGGGAAGTGCTGAACGGACCCAAGATCCCCGAAACTCTTAAACCGGGCTTTCAGAACATGTGCAATAACATAATCGGTCATCTTGTCAATTCGGACATGTATCCCAAGCTCAAGGTACGTACATACTATCGTTGCTGTAGCTTGTTCTCTCTAACGAATTTTTCTCAACAGGTCGTGCTTTTGAAAGGTTTGTGCCGTTCCCGGCCCAGTTTAAAACATTCCTCTTTAATGGCCATCTTAACACTAGCCTCGAGGCCGGTATGGGCCACTGAAGGATCTTCGAAGATTTTATCTCTCTTCACAATGCACGTGATGAGTGTACCAGCCCTCGTTTACCATCTCAAAGACATAACGCCTGAAGTAAGCGCCCGTTTCTATCCCAGCTTGACTTATCTAAATATTTTATATGGATTTTTTACATTCAGGTAGTGACCCAATTCGATCAGCATTCGCTTCTTGATAAAATCCTCCACTTCTTGGACGCTGATCAGGATCTTCGGATCGTGTTCCACACTTTGGAAGGCAGCTTAGCCTTGTGTCTGTTGGCCAATATTATCCATCTGACGTTTCTTCACGCCCCAAGTCTCGATCCGCGTTTGCTAGTAAATTCCTTTCGTTTTAATCTCTATATGTATCCATTAACTTAACCTGAGGGGATCGGTTCTCATTAGCATATCATAACGCGGATTCTGGAGCACTGCCAACGTTATGTCGTGTCGAAAAAGTCCAACTTGTCGCGCTGGCATCCCATTTTGGGCTGGTTTTGCCAATCGAGCGACCTGGAACACAAAGCCGTGTGCGATATCCATGAAAGCATGCCTTTTGTGAAGCAACAACTGCAGTTTTTGTACTCGGCGCCGTTATCGACGCGTTTTTGGGCCTGTTTGGACGTTTTTCGTACTACCGTGGTCCTAGAACCGCCTCCTGACCAGGAAAAAACCTTCGCGAATTTATTTAAAAAGCGCCAGGGGCCGAGAGTTGTCCAAGAACCGATTAAGTATCAGAAACTGGGCAGTAATGATTGTACACAAGTGGCTTTAGTGTGCAACATGTACCAAATGGCCTTAACTACTCTGTCGCAGTTGAAGTTAGACATTCTGACCGGTAAAATATTAGTTTCTCTGACTTTTCTGATAAATAACTTTGTTTTCTGTAGCCTTAAGCGTCCAAGAAGATTTGCTGTCGCGGTTGTGGAACTTTTTAGCGTATTTGGGCCCGAATTATGGCCTAAAGCAATATTTGGATTTGCTAGTCAAGGATACGAAAGCTGTGTCGCCGGAGTGTAAACTTTTGCAACTGGTTTGCGAAACTACGAACCATCTTATAACGTACGTTGTGTAGTCAGCGATTCTCACTTTCAGTCATGGGTATCTTGTTAGGGTGCTGGACGATATTGAAATGTACGAGAAGCAGAAGCCTTTTAATCTCGAACAATATTCCCGAATGTCGACCTTCTTGAACAGTTTTATGTTTAAAGCCATTTGGTGCAGTTTAATTGGTAAGTTGAAGAATACTGTATTTTTTCTTTGTCATGTTTTCCTTCCCTGTGTTATTTTATGCCTTCATTTATTTGAAGATGCCAGTGAGCTGTCCAAGAGCAATTTATTCACTGCTGCCCATAATCTTCTCATGGTTCTGTACCGTCGCGATTGTCGACGACGCTTTACGAGCGACAAAAGTCATTGGCTCGTTAAGGAATTGAAAGTTAGTCAATTCATGGCAGACTTGGAGCGAGGCAAGAAGAACGCACAGGTAACAATGCAAACTACATAGCATAACTTGAGATATGTCGACAAGTCACAGTCTAGCTTACATAGTTGATTGTCAATTGCAGTTATTGCTTCAAAAAATGCCGCACGTGTTTCCCTTAGAAGAGCGGATCCTGCTCTTTCGGAAATATGTCCAATCAGAGAAAATTGCCCTCGGGTTGACCGAGTCAGCTTGTGCCTCACCGCAATCGTATTTAATCACCGTCCGCAGGTTGGTAAAAACCCCATACAAGAATTGCAAATAACGGACGCAAGGACCTTGGCTAAACTTTTCCTATGTAGATCACGATTGGTGGAAGATGCCTTCAGGCAATTGATTGACCTGCCCTCACAGTCTTTCAAAGGCGTGATCCGGGTCAAATTTATCAACGAACAAGGTTTAGATGAAGCTGGCATCGACCAAGATGGAGTTTTCAAAGGCAATATGCAATTTTTTTACACCTTTTTTCATAACGACTTGTAATAACTTGTATCTTTTGATTTTCTCCCTTTAGAATTCTTGGAGGAAACCATCAAGAAGCTTTTCGACCCCTCGCTTAATCTCTTCCGCGTTACGAGCGACAACCGAGTGTATCCGTCGCCCACTTCCCATGCCACCGAAAACCATCTTCAGTTGATTGAGTTTGCGGGAAAATTGCTGGGCAAAGCGTTATACGAAGTAGGTGTGAAGGGAAAATCGTGAGCTTGTTCAGTCATAAGTTTCCTTTTTAACTAGAACTTGACGATCAACGTTCCCTTAGCAGCTTTTTTTCTCAACCAAGTCACGCATCACCATCATAACCAAAACGCGCTTTACTCCGCCATGGACGAATTACCGTCCCTGGACCCCGATCTTTATCGAAGCTTGACCACCATTAAAAATTACACGGGTGACATCTCGGACCTGTCACTGACGTTTGCCGTAGATGACGAGTTTCTCGGAGAATTAACCACCCACGAACTACGCCCTGGGGGCAAAGCTATTTCTGTAACCAACGAGAATAAGTAAATTTATATTGAAGCTTCAAAGTAATTTTTAAAGTGGGGCTTTACATGTTCTATATTACGCAAGGGCGATCCATGTAATCCCAGCACATTTTTTTCTCTCTCTTTTATGTCTGTGTGTTTCCTGAAGGATTTCGTATGTGCATTTGATGGCGCATTTCCGTATGCATACTCAAATCAAGGAGCAGACGGCCGCTTTTGTCCGGGGATTCCGAGCTCTCATTCAAACAGATTGGCTAACGCTCTTTTCCATTCCTGAAGTAATAACTTGGTCCTATTCAGTTCTATTTTCGTTTTTAGTATTTTTTCCTGGAATCGTAGTTTGTATTTGGCAACGAGTGTCTTGGACGCAGAAAAATTGTCGTACTGTATTTATCTGTATCTTGATTTTACCTTGTAAAGCTTCAACGGTTATTGGGAGACGATCATTCGCCGATCGATTTGGAGGACTTACGAAGGAACACGCAGTATTATGGCGGATTTCACGATTCCCATCGCGTGGTCTGTTGGCTGTGGGATGTCTTAGAGAAGGATTTCAACGATGAGGAGAGACGACTTTTCCTGAAAGTGATTACAATGTCTATAACTTTTTATGTGTCTGTGTTGAGATTGCCCTTTTTTTATTTCTTTGAATTTAGTTCGTGACAAGTTGTTCCCAACCTCCAATCTTGGGCTTTTCTCATCTCCAGCCGCCGTTTTCGATCCGTTGCGTTGAAGTGGGTGATGACGAAGACCATGGGGACACTGTTGGTAATTTCCCCATCAGATTGATGGTTTATTGCGGTCTTGTTGTTTGACTGTTAATGAGTGGGCGAAATTACTTTTAGGGAGTGTCATTCGGGGCTTTTTTACGATCAGGAAACGAGATCCGGTGAATCGACTGCCAACGTCGTCGACTTGTTTCAATTTGCTGAAACTCCCCAATTATCAGAAGAAAAACACTTTGAAAGAAAAATTAAGATACGCTATCATGAGCAACACCGGCTTTGAGCTGTCCTGAAGACGGCGTCCTAATTTTGTGTTTTATTTTTTAATATCTCATGTATTTTTCAAATGAATGTACATATATATTACGTTTCACACACCAAAAGGAAAGAAAAATGGATTCATTCGAGCGTTTCTTCGCCTTCCGTAACTTCTTTTAAGTTCAGAAGCTCTAGACGACCTTGACCTTTCGTTTCAGCGCGAACGAGTTCGTCGATCGGACGGTATTGGCCTGGATCGATTAAACAAACCTGCAATGACGTGGAACATTACGATTATTAGTAGATCAGGGCAGAGTTTCATATTACGGTGATGAGCGTTGTGCCGTCCCATTCTTCGCTCTCTGTTTTCGCCACCAATTTGTTCAGCTTCTCTTTCAATTTCTTGCCTTCCTTTTCTGCAATGATTTGGAGTCGCATTTGTGCGCGATCGATCGGCATTACTTCTTTCAGCAAAGGAATAACTTCCAACGCCTGCGATGATGAAACTAGTTATTAGAAAAGTGCTTTAGGAAAACGATTTACTTGTTGCTTGGCATTCCTGTTCGGTTTGACGGAGTAGTGAATGTCCTTCATAGCTTTTTCTACCAAAGATACCGGGTAGGGCCTTTTGGATTCGGGGTTGATGCATTTGTCGGCAACTGTCGTGGCAATATCTTTGAACAACGCATCGAGATGGACTTGCCGTTCTTTTTCTGAGACTTGCAGTTCACCTTTGGCTAGAATTTCTTTGCAGATGACGGTGGTATCGTCGGTACCAAAGGCGGCCATCAAATCTTCCTTTTTAGCCACTTGGCCTTTCGAGACATTCAAGAATACTTGGTTGGCTTGCAGAACTTCATCTAAATCCGTCTCACTAAAGTGCAACTCTTTGTTTTAGGGACTGTTTCTCAAAGACGGTAAAGACAGACTTACATCTTGTTCCGCCAAGAAATGACCTTGTTTTTGTAGCACGCAATTTCGAAACGCTTTCCGCCTTTTTTCATACGCACAACGGCTACGTTTGTCAGCCGAATTTGGTTCGTTGGGGTGAAAATCTTCGACATTTTTTTAACTTGCTGCTTCGAGTGCTCAAACGTGCATAGAACCACGTGGATGACTTGACAGTATACTGCCAGAAGGCTCCGCCCACAACATTCTCAATCCACGCCCTGAATACCATGAAACTCATAATTGCTTTCTAGGAGGCATGTGGCGTTACCCATCAAAGAGATATACGGAGGCTTCTTGCAAAAGATGATAGTTTTAATCCACTGTAACTTTAAACAAATGTTAGAACTTTCCGAGAAGTATTACAGGAAAGGTGTAGATCGAACGCTCTCATAGGGTTTCATATTAAGCGAATAGTACGTCCAAGAACAGCGAGTCGCCAGGAACGGCAAACCTTCAAGAAGCGCGCCAATATTTTGACAGACTCCGCCCCTTGTGTATAGCAGACGGTCTTCTGTAAAAGTTTAGTGACTGCGCTGCGTCAATTGTGTAGGTGCGTTCAAACGATCCTTCAACAGTTATTAGACCCAAATGCTAATTTGATTACAGATTCCATTCCTCATTCGGTAAGGACGATTTTATCTCTTTTATGGTGAATTTCTTCGAAAAATAACAGCGAGTCTCTACGAACGGCGAACCTTCAAGAAGCGCGCCAATATTTTGACAGACTCCGCCCCTTGTGTACAGCAGACGGTTTTCTGGTAAACGTTAGTGACTTTGAAATTCTGTAGCTGTGTTCTCGCGATTTTTCAACAGTTATTAAACCAAATTAACCGAAGTGTTCCGTTTTGATTGCAGATTCCATTCCTGACTGGGTAAGCGAACGATTTTGTCTCTTTTATGGTGAAATCTTCGAATTGAGAACATGTTGCACATATTTTGGTGTCCATGAATGATTTCCCAGTAGTGTTTTGAGCATAGGTCCTTGATCTTCTAGAAAATTCGAAACTCGTTTGTCTGTAGCATAATACCTCCTTTGATCTTTTATTTTGAATGCATTACACAATGCGGCTACGCACGTTGCACTCTGCCTTTGATCTTATTACATCGTAAAGTGCGTTGAAAACGAACGACAAAACAAGAAGCAAAACGATGTATTCTGATGAACTGTCTTTTTCGACGGCATAGGTTATCTTCATCAAAGATATGCAAAGAATGCCTTTCTTTGTGGTATTCGCCCAAACGTAATTCTTCTCATAACGGGGAAACTTGAGAAGATCATAAATACCATATATGAAAACGCAAATGAAGATCACAAGCGCTTTTAGGTGTTCTCTAGTCTTCTTTATAAAACATCAAAGTACTGTGCCATCTTTGCCACGTTCCTTTTCTCAGATGAGCACATACGTGTTATCTCAACACGTGAAAGGTACAGACAATTGATATTTAAAAACTTTTCATTCGAGAGTGAGGTTTCGAAACTCCAAATAGAGTGGAACCCGCTTAATAGCAAAGGACCGACACGCCGGATTCCTATTAAAGAGCAATGGACACCAGAAAAACAACTTTATCTTATAAAAAAAGAGCGAAAAATCTAGTTTATGGATACATGTGTCTTTTTCTCAGGTGCGAAATAATAACGAAGATATTTAGGAAATAAGAAATCTGCCATTCAAATTTTCCCGTCCGTGACGTCACGCTTCTCATGGCGGGAAAAGGCCAAAACATTGTTAATAAATATCTCCAGAACGGCTGGTCAGAAAAAATCGAAACAAAATTCTTTATTCTTAAAATAATATGTATTATAATAATCCATCAAAATCTTTAGATGCGCTTTTGGTGTCCATTGCCCTTTAAGCGGGTTTTGCGGTTATTCGAGGTTGCTATTTTTAACATCTAGAAATACCAATTGAGTAAACACAACTCTATATCCTAATGTGCTTGTACTAAATAGCGTATAAAGAGTACTGTATAAAAGAAATTGCAAATAAAACAAACAAAACTTTTTTTTCCCTATCTTTTCGAAAAATAGTCTGTAATTCGTTGGTTCGTTTGCGCTTCCGACCTGGATTCAGATTGTTTCGTCAATCGTCAGAGTATTTTCATTATCCTTTTTTATTTTTGTGATAACACTTGCATAAACAGAAAACATTTGTGCAATAGACACTTGGGTTTCATTTTTTTCCACGATGGACAGCACTTCAACTGGCTGGGCTAACGATACAGTTATGGACTTCATTTTTGACATCTTTTTGACACCCTTTCTACTGTATAACTGACTGGAGGTCGCGAAATATATATATATAAAAAATCGAGAACCGTGAAAGGTTTGTTTAAGTTGTGAAGTGCACTTAAATAACAACTCCTAGTAGCTTTTCTTTGAATTTGTCGGGGGTTTTTCCTTATTTTTATAGTTTTGTTACGCGGGTCCTTAGTTGGTTGTTATTAACCGGATCTAGTTTCCACTGTAAGGTATCCAACGCGGAAGGACAATTATTTCTTGATAGGCGGGTTGTGTCATTAACCGATTTCGCGTAATCCGAAGTTAGTCTCTATTGCGTTAAATGCGAGTGAAATGGGACTTGAGAAAAACTTGTCATTAGGCGGATTTTCTCGCAATCCGAGTTGCTCTCAAGTGGGTTCCACTGTAGAAGTTTGTGAGAGAAAGACACCCTTAACTTTATGTGTCTCCAACGAGCTCCGTTAAGTCAAAGAAAAAAATTACAAACAGTTTGATATATTTTGTAAATTGTTACATATTATACCCCTTGATACGTTTTATTTCAATAGTATTGCAGTATACAGTGATCATATCGTAGGGGACAATCCATTACCCCCTAAACATTAGCGTATGTACTTGGAATGTAACGTGAAGTAACACAAATCTAACTTAGATTAAGATTAAAAATCTCACCCGTCTTTAAAGAAAATATAGTTTTGTTTCGATTGAAGTGACTCAACAGTTAAACGAAGTGCCATCAGTATGTGGGTGCTTCCATAAAGGATTTTTCAGCGATCGTTTCAACAGTAGTTTTCCGCGTTTCTTCGTTGGTATGGGTCGTAATTTCCTGTAAACAGCGCGTTCGGACAGCCGGATTATAGCTCGGTTCGCCGCCAGTTTTCTCGTCTCCGTGGCCCTTTTCTTGGTCAGCACTTGCTGGACAAGCTCCAGTGCACAGCCCTTCAGGACAACACGCAACAAAGCGCAGTTTCGCCATAAATTCCACCCTAAAAAACCCCATTAAGTATTTTATTTTCTGACCTACCTTTTTATCAGGTACGTTTGAGATTAACAAAACTTAAAAATATATATTAAAAGCCAGGAGTGTTCACCTGTAACGTTTGCTGCAGCAGACGTAAATCACCGGGTTGTAGGCGATAGAAGATTTGGCTAATAAAACTGGAATAGGCGTGGCCCACGTCGGGATGGCCTGGGAGTCCCCAAAAGCAGCAAACAAGCTAATAATCGCGTAAGGTAACCAGGCAATCAGGAATCCGGCACAAATACCTAGCGAAGTCTAAGGGATAGATAGACACATGATTAGTCCTTCGGTGTTACCGTCGTTATTATGAAGAAGAGGACAGATTCTTACTAATAATAACTGTCGTTCGGCTTGGTTTCCTCGCCGACTGGGTAAAGACGAAGCGATAACTCTGCCGGTCTGGCGTACACGAATCAATATGGCCACGTGGCTGGTAACAATGACGATTGTTGGTAAGAAAACGCAAAAGATTGATAAGGTTACGATGTGGGCTTGTCCGCCTTTTTTGGCCAAAAGAAAAGAGGAGGAAAAGAAAAGATGAATCACAAAACGTGCCAAGTTCGGTTTTGAAATGATTCGGTAGGATTTTTCCCTGTAAGTTTGTTTGTTAGGGGCGGCTGATACTTACCAGTATCGAAGTGAATCCATTCCAATGTACAGGATATCCCAAAAGGCTCCACCCCGTAACCACCCCAGCCCAGGAAAGGCAGGAGGGCCCAGAAAAGAGAATACAAGTAGATCGCTAGGAAGGCTAATTTAGCGAAACGGCCATCCATTCTACTGCCTATAGGAAAAATGTGAGTTACTAACCTTCTTGTTGTTTTTAAGGCTGGTATGCACCTAATCGTGGTATACACTGTAAAAAAATGGTAAATTTACAAGTGCAGCAAAAAATTATAAGGACTTTACTGTAAAAATAATTTAAAAATGTTTTTCTACAACAAATTCGTGGTTAAAAATCAGTTTTGTGAGTATTTTCATACTGAAGTCCTTGTAATTTTTTGCTGCACAACGAATCATTGTAAATTCTCAAAATATTTTTTTACAGTGTAGGGGAATCATATACTGAACGGCGTTAGCGATTTTGCCAAAATTATTCAGTATTTCATTAAACAATCTCATCAGTATCGCCCTCACGAAACACTACTACCTGACGGAAAACGCAAGCGATCCAAGGAAAAGTGAAAAACACCTAATCTATGAAGAATGGGAAAAAAGATTGCTGTCCACCTTTGAACACGCTGAGACTTACAGATAAAACCGACAATGAAACCAATTTGCAAAGTAAAACAAGACAGAAAATCGATCTCAACATTAATTAAACTAAGGACCGCGCGTCTCCCCAAGAAACATATTTGCATAGAATACACAAGACAGACGACATGACGTGCCCCTGTAACAACTACAATAAACAAGACCTTATACACATTTTGTTTAACTGTAGACTACTTAACAGGGAATGAGCAGTATTACTAAGAAATTTATCAATTAACAAAATACACTTTAATGCCGACGTTCTACTGAATAAACCAACAATATTCCCAGCAGTTAACATAGTTGTGTGCTCCGCCCTGAAAAAACTGAGCCCGAAAACAAACTCCAAATGGAATGAATGAATGTGTGTATAAATGCCTGTGTGTGAAGTATCTGAATGTGTGTAAGAAGAAGTGAGAACATGGCTAGTGCGCATTGTCGAGTATTTCTTTAAAAATTTCTTAGTTAATTTTTGAAAGAGGGATCAAATTTCAACTTTTTTTGAAAAAGCATCTTTAAATGTTTGGCTTCAAGATACGTTAAAGTTTACCTAATATACTGGGGAAAATGGAACTCAAATCCGTAGGTTGTTTTTGGATTTATCACCTACATAATTTTATTAGATTTTCTAGTTGACAATTCCTAAAGTAAATGTCGGATTTAAATTCAGTTTTCTGTAAATGAATACTTCGAAGTGGTTTTAGTGAACCTTGCGATTGATTGTTTGAATTGGTTCTCTGCAAAGAAAAAATGAAATTTGACTTGCTTTTTACAAATTTACGAAAACTTTTTTAAAGAAAATCTCGATGATATGCATTAGATATTGTGACCTTAAACTTTACTGTCGAGATTGTTGAATTAAATACAGCGAAGTTTTGGCTAAATCGCTGACGACGTTTAACATATGATACCCCCATAGCAAGTTTATGTGCAACGTGGACTTGAATGCAGAAAATAATTAATTATCAGACCGTTTGGACTTTATTACACGTGAATTACGTTTAGGAGATTTATTATCGCCGAATAAATTACTTAACATTGTAACACTAAAGTAGGAAGTATTCCTAGGAAACGTCAAAAGTAGTCAATTTCGTTCGTGAGCTGTCGCAGCTATTATCATTGCTGTGCGAGTACAGTGTAGCGCACTTCATGGGAACAAGTTGCCCTGTTTGCTTTTGCTTTTCACCGTTAAACTTAAAAGAGATCTATCACTACCAAGTTCCCCATTTTTTTACTAATAAACTTGGTAAATTCATCTGAAGTTTTCTAAGGAGTCTATTATACACTTTTCCAACGTAGTTTACACATGCGCAAGGTGTGTTACCAGCTGTACCCATTACTAAAATATGGTTCAGCACTTCTACAAAATTACCAGATCTTTATGCTATGTATGCGTCTTAACTACTAAGAAATCATGGATCTGAGATTCGGTTGCCGTGTTTTGTCTTATGTTTCTATGTAGCTATGATTGCCAAATATTGTTATACGCTACACTTATTGCTGAAATGCGATGTTTGCAGTACGAAGAAATGTGCTGTCATCTGTAATAGTTTGAGAGTGGGAAAAAACATCTGCAGTTTGTCTCATTGAAAGTTTACTTGTGGGTTATACAATTTGCCAACTATAGTTATATAGTAGTAATTTCCTATTGTTATCTTTATTGTTAGTACCAGTAAGCCGAAGCTGCAGATGGAACCAAATTTTCGCTAAGCTCGTAATTCGGAATTTCGGTATCATCGTAGTAAATTTCGTGTTAGGTGATATGTAACGAAAACTTAAATCTTAGAAAGCAACTATACCATTGTTAAATATACTATACTATCAATTATATTATATTAATTGTCAGGAAGTTCATCGTTTCTTTCATTAAATTAATATCTGTAATATACCCTCAGTGTTAAAGTTCCAAACATCTTGAGACTGTTGGATAAATGTACTTTGTCACCGGGTTTCAGGAGATGTCATTATTATTTTAAGGTCAGTGGCCATATTCTGTTTATTTATGTAAGATATTTGGCGCTACTAGTTTCTTATAGGTTAGCAATGCGATAATTACTCTGCATTCACCGTGATGAAATTTTTCCTGTTAGGAATTTCCTCAGAAGTATTCCTACTTACCCCAATTGGGCAAGCAAGTTTTCACGTAGCGAACAGCAGCCAGGGTCGCTAGGGACATGATGGTGGCTAATCCTAAGAAATAGCAAACGGCTGCGTAGATAGCACATCCTATATGATGAGAATAGTAAAAGAAACGTCTTAGGTTTTCGTTGGACTAAAAGCTATGAGCTCAAGTTACACCCCCTTTGATTCACACGGTGAAGAAAATCCCCAATCTGCTGAAGCAGAGTGATGGGAAAAATAACCTAATTTGAAAACGAAGACGCAGTGGTTTCACCTGTATCACCAAAGAGCCATTTGTGAGCGAAGGCGGACACTGTAACAGCCGGGTACGAGGCGAACGCCAAGATGAGATCTAACACAGCTATGTTTAGCAAGAAAAGCTCAGGAACCGTCGTTTCTCTCCCCTTTGACGTAAACACCAGGACGGCGAGCGCATTACCCACCAACGAGACGAACCCTGTACAGAAATAGGGTCCAGTAAACAAAATATGTAATTATTGACCCGTCGAAAGTTGGATGCTGTGAGTTAGCTTGACTCTCCCTAGGAGTAAAGTACACAAACGCAGAGATCGCATTTCGAAGCGTGAGTGACAAAAGGAGTCTTAAAATGGAGAGTGGAAAAAAAAGAAAATAGAAAATGGAATTGAAAACTATACCTCGATTCCGAGAGCGAATTTTGCTTAGCACTACGACTCGAGTATTCTGTATTGACGAAATAGGTTTTTGAAATGCCAGCGAGAGAAGGAAAAATATCCGGTCATAAGATAACGAACGTGTTAACAAGAGACGAAATGAAGTCTTTTACAGAAAAGCGAATGGAAAAGGAGTTGTCGAATAACATTAAAGCTTCAACGACACAGAAATTGATACTGAGCACGGTTAACCTCGACAGCAGGTGGAGGAGTGCGAAACACAGAAAGATGGGCGTAGTGTTAAATAGGGTAAGAGTTGTCATGGAAAAATCGACACGTGGCTACACAAATTCAATCTGATAGACAACCCCAGATGTAGAAACTGTGAGGCCATGGAAGAAAGCATACAACATCTACACTGTAAAAATAAATCTGGAATTCACAGTACAGCAAAAAAATAAATACAAAAATACAAGGACTTTTACTGTAAAAATGCTTTTAAACTCTTTTTCTACCACAGATTCGTGTTCAGGAAACATTTTTGTAAGTATTTTTACAGTGAAAGTCTTTACTGTAAAAATACTTTTAAAATGCTTTTCTACCACAAATTCGTGTTCAGAAAAAAATTCTGTAGGTATTTTTACAGTGAAGTCCTAGTAATTTTTTTGCTGCACAACGAATCATTGTAAATTCGCAAAATATTTTTTTTACAGTGTAGTCATGGAATGCCAAAGCAACACGAGTTAGAAGAAGACCTTATTCGACAAACTGAGACTGAAAAATATCCCAATAGTTCTAGACGAAATACTAGGGTTTGGAGCCAGACATAGAGATGAACATTTTTTTATAAAAACACACCATGCAAATTTTTGAAGGGTACTGGGATAGACGATTTTATCTACACTGTAAAAAAATCATTTTGTAAATTTACAATGATTTGCAATGATTTTGTAAATTTATAATGATTCCTTGTGCAGCAAAAGATTACAAGGACTTCACTGTAAAAATACAAAAATGATTTTTTAAACATTAATTTGTTGTAGAAAAACATTAAAAAAATATTTTTACAGTAAAGCCCTTATAATTTTTTTGCTGCACTTGTAAATTAAAATATATTTTTTACAGTGTAGTCAAGGGATGGGGAGAAACTGCAATTTTACTGCGTTACAAACAAGGTCAAAAGTAAAGCAGAAGACGTTAACCCATCGATGATCCGACGTCGTACGTCTTAAAAACAAAAAGGTTTCGAAAAGCGAGCAACACCAGTGTCAATATGCGAGACGTGCTACTCGGTGTGTCACATCCCGGGAGCAACGAGCATAATTTTGGATGCCTTTTTTTTCTTCTCGAAGGACACTGTTTCAACATTGCTTTGAAAGTAAAACTAAGAAAAAAATGTAACAAAAAAGCACTGAAAAGATAGAAAATCTGTAGGAACAAAAACCCTGAAACGAAGATACTGGCAGCTCTTTGCGCAAACCGTAGGGCACCTACCGATAGTGACCATGAAAATTGCAATGCCAGTATCGTGCCAAGGATGCAGAGGCGATTGGAATTTGTCCCAGGTACCGTTTTCCGCTCCCATGATCGCTTTGCACTAAAAACCCTCCAGGGGGAGTACACTATTGGAAATGAGAGGAGTACATGGTACAATTTCTTCCGATTTTTTTTATCGTTTCACCGAGCCGTGGAATAGATTCAGTAATTGAGACTGTCACGTAGTAAGATTGAACTTTTGAGTACTGGGGCCAGTAAAGTACTGGACCGTCAAGAGCAGCTAAATCGGAGGCTTGTTTGCTCTTGACGTTTGATAGTGTAACTCGGATAGTGGGCCTGGTAGCCGCGATTTAAGTGTACGAGATTTGGAACACACAAGTGGTCGGGGAAGTACGCGCCGACGCGTATCGGCGCATTCTTGTGTCGTTCTCCCGGGAGGACTCGAAGTTAAAGTAGCTTAACTCTCGACATCGCTGTCTGTTGACAAGGAATGATCTCTTTTGTTCATATGACTTCTCCAGGACTTTGCCTGCGGGTGAGAGAGAAACCAAGGAGGCAATAGTTTGAGCTGGGGCGAAATCCTTGAATTTTTTAAGCTCGCATTAATGAGTGCCGGGATGGGGGAGACTCGAAACGGGACTGGAGATCAGTTTGTGCAAGAGCTTTAGGAGGGATCACCCAGTTCGGATTGGTTATATCAAGAAAGGTACGCTTAAAAGAAATTAAACCGGGGAACAGGAAGAAAGGGGGAAGATTTACTGGCTGGGGACTTCTGTTATATCGTACATTCTTTATATTCATCGTCTCTAAGTGCGTAATCTAATAGGATAGACAGCCGAACCTGAAGCGGGGCCAAGATAGGTCGCATCGCTCTGGATTCATTGAAAGTGAAGGGAAAGCAGCAAAGATAGATTTGTGCCAGAGGATTTAATTATTTTATGGACACATTAGTGTTGTAGTACTTGCGTTTGGATTCCAATTTGTAACTAAACCGAAATGAACGGCGTGCGTTTTTACGCATAAATTCCCTTTTATTATGACAAATTCAAGTCCAGACCTTCATACCACCAGAGGTGCAAGTCTAAATCCAAATCATGTCCAGAGAAAAAAATACTTAAATCAATCTCAAGCTCTTTTAATGGATTTGACTGATCCGTGTCAATCTTTTTTTTAATTAACCAGCGTGAGCATCTGCTTTTTGCTGGCATTTACTGTCAACTTAGGCGTGTCAGTCTTTTTCAAATAGTATTTCTAATGGAAATGAGGTGAAGTCAGTAAAATTTTCTTTTCGTAAAAAAATAATCATAAATTGGACACAATCAAGACATTGATTGGACATAATCAAGACATTGATTGGAGACAATTGTGAATCAAGCAAGAAAATTCAATAACGAGAAGCGTAATTACGCATTAGAACTTTGTCTCCGACGGAAAATCGCACAGTTGTAGATTGGGAGTAGATTGTTCTAATTTATCGCACCGGAGATTATGTTTAGCCTGGATGTAAAATTATATTTAGCACTTGAACATAAATAGAGTAACCGTATCAAACGAAAATGGACCAAAGAACTGTTTTACAGGCAAAGAATGTTGAGTAGTGAAGCGTGTGTTTGAGCAATGTGTGTACACATTTGGTGAAGGGAATTTGACGCGAGAGTCGGATTCTTTAATGATTGCGTGGATGTTCATTTCCAACTATGAGCAATTTCCAGCCCAAGAAAGTACTTAAATCCCGGATCTTAATTAGAATTAGTGACTTGGGTGTGATGTAGCTTTTAGGGCTGAAAACGGTTCGACTCGACTCGACTCATCTGCTTCCAAACCGAGTCGAGTCGAAGTCAGTCTTTGTCGAGTCGAGTCGAAGTCGGACGTTGCCTGAGTCGAGTCGAGTTGGAGTCGGTCACTACCGAGTCGAGTCGAGTCGGAATCGGTCACTGCCGAATCGAGTCGAGTCGAGTCGGTGCTTACATAGGGTAGAGGAGAAAGCGTTGCGTACGACTACGAAAGTATATACATTACATAGAGTGATAATAGATTAGTCAGGTCTGTCAATCCCTTTTAATTTGACGGAAAATGTAAGACGTAGCCTTTCACCTTATCACTTGTTTACTGCTTTCACCGTGAACTCCATAGTTTCCACA
>JAHZNP010001413.1:0-20243 GCA_020615345.1 Triops cancriformis
GTGTTTCGGAACGGACCCGAAACCGTTCCGTTCGGAACGGTCGAACATTGAGCGCACCAAGCGGCTGAAGCGACGTACTTTGTGGTATGGGACACAGAGGACGATCGAGTTTATGCCATAAACGCAGTGAACTTCCTACGTTAAGCGTTTCCATCCTACAACAGGAGATAACTGTGTTGGGCTCTGGAGAACGTGTTGCCGGTATGAGTCCTGAATGTTAAACAGGCGTCACCGATGTTTTTTTTCATGCAACTTTTTTTTTACAGGCAAAAGAACCCAGGTGTTATAGGACTTTCGGGCCACCCTGTACATGGTAATTACGACATCCATAAAACATTAAGCACTGTACCCAGGAAAAAAGGCATAAAATACAAAATTGTTGCGGTTGAAAGATTGGCTCCCATTCATTTAGATTATATAAATTTTCAAGGCTGGCAGCCTCGTCGCGTTCGACTAATGCTTCAATGTCGTCTTCACCACTGTAGCCATCTGTAGCAGCAATCTCGTCTATGGCGAAAGAAGAAAAGAAAATTAATATTTCATAATATAAAAAATGTTAACACCTAAAAAGAAATAATTACCCGTTGGAGAGGGTGATGTGACTTCAATGTCACTATCGTCATCATCGATCGTTATTACTTCAATTTCTATTTGAACAATGAAAATAAAATTAAAACACACGGTAGGCATGAAAAGTAAATGGGAAATATTACCAGCCAGAAACTGTGGGCATTTCTGAGACTCCATTGCTGCTGAATATGGAGAATGAGTGGTATTTTAGCTAATGCAAACCTCGGCTTAAATAGTTACAATCCAACATGGGTGGGTAGGCTAAGACGTCATTTTCTCCCACCCTTTTTCTTATCACACGCATATCCTCAACCGAGAAAATCAAAAATATATAACCACCGTCCAATTATCATCCTGTTGACACTTGCTTTCCGCTTGCGACTCGGGTTACGGCACACGCTTCCTCCAGTGGTTACAAGTATGTACAGATGAATACTTACGCTTACGTCTCGGATTACTACGAACTACCGGTTTCCGTTTGTGTGCAAAAATGACGAAAAAACTCAAACAGCACCCAATAGTGCTAAAACCCATCGTTATTTTATCTGCAGATTGAGAAGAGTATGGATTACATCATGCTGGGTCGATTCCACGTTCGGATTACTCCAGGATTTGGTAACGGAGTGGAAAAGAATCGCACTCACGAACAAGTGCAAATATGTTTTCAACCCGAAAAGGCACACAACATCTATCACTGTAACGCTAATGAAACTTCAGTATCGCAAAACGATTTCGAATTCCGGTTTACTCCTGAAACATACCAGCAAAGCATGCAGGTTCGACTTTACCAAAATGAAAAAAGCATACCTATGAGCAACGACTGCAGATTCCGGCTTATTGACGGAATGACAGAAGTCATACCGTTGGAAAAATAATTTCGTTTGGAGCGATGATCACAATTTGTACACCTGTTGTTTTAAAAAGGATAATAGTTTATTACTGAGTGTTCAAATAAACAATTTTTAATGGAAAAGAATATTGTTTTCTAGAATATTAAATATGCACAATCATAAACTGTGACACATCCGTTCTACAAAGCGGACAACTGTAGATTTTCACAGAACAGGTTTTACACACAGCTAGGTGTCGACAAGGTAAACAAAGAACTTTAATTTCGCATTTCAAGCATTTCTTGCACAAGTATTTTTCTTGCGAAGCAGCTTTCAAGGGTGTCTCGTAAGCTGATAAGTGTTCTTCCTTCCCCACACCTTTCGTTGGTAGTGGTGGTGGTATGTCCTAAATTTCACCGAAAATCAGTTTTTGTATTGTAAATTTCTTCAATTTTCAAAGCTTACACTATATTTCATCAATGCTTCGGCAACTTCCGGATCGTACCGTCTCTTTTCAAGAAAGGGACATCTTGCCTTTCTTGAGAAGAAAGGGAATGCGGGACCCCGATACCAGGCTTCGCTGTCCCAGGTGTCAGCGGTTACACCACTACTGCACACTTCCGGCGGGTTTACCTTCCCAGGTACGTGGCGCCATTGCTGGGCACGCGTCGACTCCACAATTTCTCCGACACGATTCCCAACGAAAGCCTGGAATCTTCATTTCCGGCTATAGATCCACTGCAGGGGCGTCTGGGAATCGGTCCAAAATTCTACCGCGTGTATCGGTAGGTCGAGGCTTTCGCAAACTGTCTTCGCCAGTCGAAAACCGATAACCACACCGGACAGCTCGAGCCGGGGTATCGTCAGGTGCTTGATTGAGGCAACTCGTGGCTTGCTCGTAACGAATCGCGTGGTCCATCCACCTGCAACCTTTAGACGAAGGTAGGCTACCGCCCCAAAGCCCAGTTCCGATGCGTCGGTAAATACGTGTCGTTGTGGTGTTTCCTGCGGCGCCACGTACAAACACCGAGGAATCCTCAAGCTCGCCACCTGTGGCAAAGTTTCGCACCAGGTCTTCCAAGCTGCTAGAAGACTGTCAGGAGGTCTGTCGTTCCAGTCGGTCCTGTGTCACCAAAGACTCTGCAGGAGCACCTTTGCAAACAGGACCACTGGCGACAGGAATCCTAGCGGGTCATAGATCTTAGCCATCTCGCTTAGGATCTCCCTCTTCGACGTTGCGCTCGCGCTGACTTCAAGTCCGAACAGGAACGCATCTTCTTCGCTGTTCCACAGCAGTCCCAAGATCCTCTCTATGGGTAGCGGGTCGCGGTCTAAGTCCAAAGTTGGGTCGAGCCATTCCGACTGCTGGATCCTTTCCATGACCGTTGGAGACGTGGAGATCCATTTCGTTAAACGGAACCCGCCCTTTGCTAAGAGCGCCGTCGCCTCGAGTACGACCTTTGCTGCTTCGTCCGCTGTGTCGCAGGAGTCAAGAAAATTGTCGACATAGAAGTTCGAGAATATCTTCGGCGCTGCTTCGGGGTATTCTTGCTCGTGGTCTCTGGCAGTACGTTGCAGGATGTGTATACAAGTTGTTGGCGACGAGACGGCTCCGAAAACTTGGACCATCATTTGGTACGTCCTTGGCGGTTCGTCGGATCCGGGAGGCCTCCACAAGAATCGCAGCGCGGATTGGTCTGGTCCGCGAACACGTACCTGATGGTACATCTTTTCGACGTCAGAAGCGATTGCAACTTCGCGCAGTCGGAACCGGAGCAGAATGCCAATGAGGTTTGCGGAGAGGTCAGGTCCTTTCAACAGGGCTTCGTTCAGACTCGTTCCCTGATAGCGCGATGACGCGTCGAACACCACCCGGATTTTTTCGGGCTTGTTGGGGTTCATGACAGCGTGATGGGGCAAATACCAAATATTCCCAACCTCCGGTTCCAATGCTTCGTCGACCAGCCTCGCAAAGCCGTCCTTGACGTAGTCGTTGATGGTTCGTTCGTATTTCACTGTGAGCTTCGGATCCTTCGCCAAGCGTCTCTCTAAGAGATAGAAACGGTTCAGGGCGGAGACGTGCGATTGTTGTGCAAGGTGGGCTTGTCTTGCTTCCAAAGCAATCCTGCATCGTATCTGAGGTGCAGCTTTTTTGTGGACGTCTCCAGCATCTTCAGGGCTCGTTGATCTGCAGCCGACTGTGGCGCCGGCGATGTGATGCCGAGGCAATCGGTGTCCCAGAAACTCTGAACCAAATGGACTGGTTCTTGGTCCTCTTCGGCAACGCTAATCGTCATGACGGACTTCGAGTCCGAGCGAGCTCCTTGATATGAGGTAGGTCCGAATAGCGTCCAGCCGAAAGTGTTCAACACTCCAGCTGGCGCACGTTGTCCCTTCGGTGGCTTTCGAAGGACTCTATGCTAGCATCTGTTCCCAGTAACAGCGTTACGTTTTCTGGGACCTTTGAAGGAAGCGGTAGGTCCTCCAGGTATTCATACGCTTCAGCGATCTTCATCAGAATCTTCTGCTCGAGCCTGTCAAACGTGGTACCACTAGAGAACGTTCCATATGGCAGGTGAAAGTTCCGTCTACGGATGAAACTTCGAAGTCTACTTCCTTGGACGAGACGCCCGGGTCCTGGCCATGGTACGTGCGAAGACGGATTCGCTTGGGTGGACCCTTGAGACGAAGCTTAGCTGCCGCGTCACTTCGAATTAGCGAGATTTTGCTCCCCGGATCCAGCAGCGCGTGTGTATGGAGCGTCCGGTCCCTGGTTCGATCCCGCGTTTCGGCACCAGAATTTGTTGTAGATAATTTGGGTTCAAGGTAGCCCAACCGATGCGGTGAATATACAAAAACGGCGGATTAGGATTACTTTACGTTCTTTTATTCTATTTACTTTCAATCTAACGGTTTCCCAACTGAGGCACTCAGGATTACAAAACAACAATACTCTCGCGTTTTACACAGGTAACAACTTCTCTCTATGGCCGACTGAACACTGAAGATTTGTAACCTTTGCCGCAGCTTTGCCCGTGCTCGCAAGATTATACAACCTCCAACCTCACGATCACGTACTGCCGGAGGCAATATAAAGCAAAGAACAAAAACTTTCTTTCTTTGGGGCAAAGCTCCTATTCCCATCGGGAACACCCAAAAAATGCATAAAGAACGACGAAATTATTAAAATGGATAATACACAATTTTGCAAAAGTAGAGAAAATAAACATACACAAAATCTTTTTTTATATTACAAAATATGAAAACGGAAACATAAAAAATTAAACACACACAAAAAACAAATGGCGTCTTCATTTGGCACCACTGGTGCGAACTCAATTTTTGAAACATACAGTGTGTTAGAAAAACTGAAACTTTTGAAGCACACTGTACAGCTGTGTTCCAAAAACTCAGTGCGCACCAGTGGTGACAAATGAAAACGCCAAAAATGTTGCTTCCAGGAATTTCTTCGCCACGTCCTCACATTTGTCTTTGGGAGTTACAACTCTCTTCTGCTTCTTGTAGGAAAGTACTTTTTCTATTGTTGTACTCTAAAAGCTTTTGCTTTAAACGAGCTTCTGTAGAGCTCGCTGCCTTTGTTCCTCTACCGGCTTGCTTTAAACGAGCTTCTGTAGAGCTCGCTGCCTTTGTTCCTCTACCGGCTTCAATCATGAATATGTTCCTAGTTAAAATAATAAAAAATATTAGCAAAACATTGAAAACATTAGTTTACAATTAAGTTTACAAAGTACAACCTTTCGAGAAATTCCATAGTCGCTTGCATTTTTGGTGGATATTTTAACCAAAACACGTAGAAAACAGCGAATGCAACCATTGTTGCCTCTTGCAGAATCTCACAGTTAAAACGGATTTTTTTATCAATTGCGACACCGTAGGTCTCAGCATCCAGCAGATTCTCACCCCGTGCTATCACGCAGGGATGTTGTGGTAAAGCGTTTTCGGATTCATCAGATTCCTATACGGATAAAAGGCATTTGAAAATTAATTAATTGAAAATCAATAACTATAATTAAGCAACTATATTATTTAATTAAATCAGCAACTTATGTATAAATTAAATAAAAAAGAATTAATAACAGAAGCACTATTTAGTAATAAATTGTCTTTTAACAGCGTTGTGAATTTTTACTTCCTCGCACAACTTTCGGAGAGTGCTGAGCAAAAAAACCTTTACATGGGATTGCGCAGAGGTCTAATCTAGCCTCCTGAGGCTGATTAACTTTCATTGAGTGCTGAAGTGTCGCCAATTACTGTCGAAGTGATGGTAGACCGCGAAAATTTAAAGTTTTTGATTTTGTAGGAAAAAACAGATAACACGACTTGTTGCATAAGTTACGCCATTGGTATTGTTGCAAAAATATTGCTCGATTACGTAACCAGAACATTTTGTGTCATAGATGTTGTTGATATCTACATTATTTATTATTGCTCTCAAAACATTTTGCTGCTGTCTGTTTTGATAGTCTAATCTGGACTGCGAAGACTAATTTGTTTGCAGCACAATTACAGTTCACGTAAATTTGTTTAACCTTTCCTCCCGATGTCGAAATTCTGAGACAACTGAAGACAATTTTCATCCCTAATTTATATCAATAATAATTATTCAAAAAAACATTCTTTGCATATTTCATGTCAATAATAATTACGCAATACGAATACTTTTTACATAATTACGTGCGAAGATATTCAAAATGCGCGGTCTACCTTTCCCCAAGTAAGTGATTCGTTCGAGACCCTTCGGTAGTTAATGAAAGTAAATCAGCCTCGGGAGGCTAGATTAGACCTCTGCGCAAACCCACGTAAAGCTTTTTTTGCTCAGCACTGTACGTATATCGATTTCGCTAAACTTTGGCATGATGGAATATGTTCAGAGACACAGTCTTGTCCTGGCGGAATGTCGCCAAATGTTAATGGGTATTTTGCTGTCATCTTTTCGGCAATAAAATTTATGCATGAGTGGGTAGGTTTGCTGCATTTGCTTTGAATAGCGTATGTAATTTCTCTAACAGCCTGTCGCTTGATATCGTTGTATATACGTTCTCCTTTTTGGCAGGCATCGATGACTTGTGGACAAAAATTCGACCAAGGTATTTCGAACTCAGATAACCACGAACGGGTTCTACTTGTCTTGTTTTGAGAAAAGGGCAGGCTGTCGGAATTCGCCGCGACACGGCCATCGCAGTTGGAAAGACTGCTTGATTTCCGCGTACCTAGAGGAGGGATGGGACAGTCCGAACACTTTTCTGTAGTTTATTTTTCACTTCCCGTTGAGACAAAACTGTAGCCTAAAGCTATACTCGTCAGATGTCCTGCTGAGGGGTATTTAACCCAGCGCTATGTTCATGCAGTAGCATACTTGTTCCTGGTTTGCCATGGCACCGAATAGCACCTGCAAAAGCGTCGAATCTGTTTTCGGTGAAAGTCCTATTTCATATAAGCGCAAGAAGATCTGTGCTATCGTTAATGTTACAGTATACAATTTTCATGATCTGATGTAAAAGTTTCCTAGGACGCTGGTTTGCCACCTTATCTTTATCCGACGATAAGCGTTGGGTAATTAGTCTGCAGGTCTTTTCAGAAAAACGGGCTGTCACCAATTACGGTGCCACGTTTGGTTTCCCTTTCAGAAACTTGGATTTAGTTTCACTATTCGGCGCAGCTTACTGTAGTAGAAATAGACAAGAAATACACATCTTTGACGGGAAAATTTTCTGTATTGTTATTCATTGTCATACATTGTACGACAAGATGGATCGCCACATACAAGAGAGAAAGGTTTCATATTATCGCCATACACCAATATCGCCAAGAAGGGCAACACTTGCCAACTTGGGAACAGCTTAAAGCCGATTTCAAAAAGAGCTTCATTTCGCCCGCACGAAAGTACCGACAATTATCAAGTCTACAAATGCGCATACAAGGCCCGACCGAAACCATCAATGAATACTACATTGATGTGTTAGGACTCTGTGCTGACGTCGACCCCCGCATGACGGAGTCACAAAAATTAGATTATCTTTTCCGTGGTTTACGACCCAGCCTGATTGAAGTCCTGGCACAACAACGCATTGAAACTTGCGAACAATTCAGAGAAGCGGCCAGGAATTCGGACAAGAACGAGCTAGAGCTTAAGGATCCAAAGGTAAGGTTAGCCGTCCTTTTCTCACCTCTCGAACCCATGAAGGGACGCCAATATGTTTTCAGTGTCAAAAGCCAGGTCATATAGCACGTAATTGTAGAAATGCACCCCGGGCAGGGGAAAATCCAACAAATGTACGATCTAGCATAATACCGACTAAGCGCAGCCCGATACAGTTCAGACAAAGTAACCAAAACCTACAAGACCGCAACAGTAGACCACCATTAGGTGTAGTACAAGGTCAAGCGACCCAGTATAGGCCCCGTATTGCACAGGAAAACTAGAACAGGCGACTAGAGGGGAGAAAGCCGCCGAAGTAGTGTTAATCCCCATTCTCTACAATGATTATCCGCACTTGATCAAAGAAGTAGTAGTTTGTAATAATGTACAAGCAGTGGCTATCATAGATACGGGAGCTGCCGTCAGCGTAGTATCAGAAGATTGGGTAAGACGAAATAAGGCCGATGTAGTAGTATGGGATGGACCCAAAGCTATCGTAGCAAATGGAGAAGCAGCTCTAGTAACGGGAGGTACATGGCTCACTGTACGGATAGCAGGCAAAGAAATTAAAACCAGGGCGGTAGTTTTCGCTAATAATGGACTTTCAGACCTAATTGTAGGGAACGATTTATTACGGCAACTAGGGAATGTGACAATTAACTACGGGGATAGAAATTTTATTTTAGTAGGGAGCGGAAGCATAAACGAAACACGTCAGGAATCCGAAACTAACGAAACGTTAGCATGCACTGTAGTACAGTTTAGCGAGGAACCGAGAACAAACTCCGAAACACTGGAATTAGAGACTAGTAATGAGACGGAACCCCTTGTTCCGTCAGACCTTGAATTTCCAATTCAGGAAGGCCGAGTCGCAAAGGGCAAGAACAATACCAGCGAGGTCCGTAGTCCCCATAAGGGTGAGTTTGGAGGAGAGCAATACAGAGAGGATGACAGAGAAATATGAGAGACCTATTGATTTGGTAACAGAAGCCGAGGAACGGCTGTTAATAGGAAAGGGTTTAAGTATAGGTAGATCGTTATCAACTTTCCAAGGGAAGGAAGGGTTAGTAATGCTCACTAACTTTGGATCAGAGGCTCAGTGGGTAGCCGCAGGGACGGTGCTAGGCAGCGCTGAAGAAGAGGGTCCGCAGACCCCAGAGGAAAAGCTAGAAATCGTAGAAAACGATACTCTCGAGAAATGCGTATCAAACTCGCTGGAAAACGAGCAAAGAAGAGCCCTCCTTGACGTACTAAGAAAGCATAGGGAATGCATCGCCGGAAGCTCGACAGACCTGGGATCCTCGAAAATCGTGGAGCACGAAATTAATACCGGTGACGCCAGGCCCATCTCTCAGGCGCCCTACCGAAGTGCGTATCGCGAAAAAGAGTTAATTAGGGAACAGGTAGAAGAGATGATGCAGGCAGGAGTAGTAGAACCATCTAACAGTCCATGGGCTTCACCCGTTGTACTCGTCAAAAAGAAGGATGGTACTTGGCGTTTTTGTGTGGATTATCGACGCCTCAATACACTAACCGTTAAAGACGTCTACCCGCTACCACGGATCGACGATGCTCTAGATTCATTACAGGGAGCTCAGTACTTTTTAACGCTGGATTTGATGTCAGGTTACTGGCAGGTAGGAGTAAAAGAAACGGATAGGGAGAAAACAGCCTTCGTTACCCCTGATGGGCTCTACCAGTTCACTAAAATGCCATTCGGACTGTGTAACGCACCCGCAACTTTCCAGCGAATGATGGACGTTATTCTAGCTGGTTTTAAGTGGCATATGTGCCTAGACGACGTAGTGATCTTTTCGAAAACTTTTGAACAACATCTCGAAGACATTGATTCTGTTTTAAGATGTCTGAAAGAAGCCGGACTCAAACTAAAACCAAGTAAATGTCAATTCTGCTGCGAAACCGTCCACGTCCTAGGGCACATAGTAAACAGGGAGGAAATCCGCCCCGACAAGCAGAAGATTAAAGCAGTTCAGGAATTCCCCGTTCCACGAAACCTAACTGGGATTCGTAGTTTCACCAGTTTATGCTCGTACTATCGAAGGTTCATAAAAGATCTTTCGCTTCGCGCGGAGCCTCTCAAGACTAACCAAGAGCGACGTTCCATTCACATGGGGCATAGAACAACAGGCCGCGTTCGAGGACCTAAAGCAAGCCTTGGTGTCCGCTCCTATTTTAGTACATCATCTCCTGGATGAGGAATTCGAGATACACCCTTGTGCTAGAGATATAGGTATTGGAGCAGTGTTAGTACAGATGCAGTCAGAAATTGAGCGCGTCATAGCTTATGCTAGTCGACTCCTCAATAAGAGCGAGGAAAATTACTCAACCACGGAGAAAGAATGTCTAGCACTCGTGTGGGCAGTCAAGAAGTTCAGACCGTATATATGGGGCAAAACTTTCAAGGTGGTCACTGACCACCATGCCCTCTGTTGGCTGATGTCTAGGAAAGAATCCACGGGTCGTCTAGCACGATGGGCCCTCGCCCTCATGGAGTATGAGTTCAGAATACACCACCGGAACGGTAGGGTTCACAACGACGCAGGCCCTCTTTCACGCAACCCTTTCGACCCTCCCAAACCAAAAGGAGATGACGACCACGGACCCATAGTCTTCTCGCTTTGGGAAGGGACTACACCCATAAACGAGCTCGCTGAAGCACAACGCCAGGACCCAAAATGGGCCAACATCATTGACATCCTAGAGCAAGTAAATCCCAAAGCTGCAGATATGCGCAAGACTAGAAAATTTACCTTACAAGGCGGTAGGCTCTTTAAAAAATTCGTTAGTAACGGAAAGAGGAGATTTCGGTTATGTATACCTTCATCAATGAAGCGAGAAATTTTGTACGCCTGCCATGATGACATGACGGCCGGACACTTGGGATTGCGACGCACGTGGGATAAACTATCCAAGAGATACTACTGGCCAAAATGATTCGTGACGTAACCAACTATGTAAGATCTTGCGAAGACTACCAGACAAAGAAGAACGAAACCACGCGTAAGAAAGGTCTGATGATGCCCATTAAAGTCGAAAGGCCGTTCGAAAAAGTAGGAATAGACCTTTTAGGTGCATTCCCAGAAACAGATAGAGGAAAAAGACACATAATAGTAGCGGTAGATTACTTCATAAAATGGGCAGAGACAAGAGCAGTCCCATCCGCGTCAGCCCAGGAAGTTTCCAGTTTCTTCGTAGAACAACTAGTATTACGACATGGAGCCCCAGAGACACTTTTTAGTGACCGAGGTACTTGTTTTACTGCTGAATTTACCGAGGAGCTTATCAATGCTCTACAGACTAACCATGCTGTTACAACTGCCTACCATCCTCAATGTAATGGGTTGACCGAAAGACTAAATCATACCTTAGCTGACATGTTGTCAATGTACGTCAGTAACAATCACCGGGATTGGGATGTGAGTCTCCGGCGGTTACTTTCGCGTACAATACATCTAGACAAGAGTCAACGAGCAAGACAAAAGGATAGGTACGATGGCAGACACGAACCAGGATCATTCGAAGAGGGACAATTAGTATGGGTCTATACTCCAGTCAGGAAAATTTGACGTTCAGAAAAACTCTTACATCGGTACTTTGGGCCATTCGAAATAATCCGCAGAACTTCACCCGTTGATTATGAGGTCAAGGGGGTTAAAAGACGAAAAGCAGACATAGTGCATGTATCGCGCCTTAAGCCCTATGTACCACGATTAAATCAAGAAGAGGACATGATTGTCGAGTTGGGAAGCGGACATAGCAACCAGCAGTACAACGAAATAACTACCCCAGGATTAGAAAGCCGTGAAAAGTTGAGGGAAACCTCAGAAAAGAAGCCACCAGATAAAAAGCTAGCATCGGAAGAACCGCCAGGTCTCAGAAGGTCGACAAGACTCAAGGAAAAACATGAGAAAGCTTAAGCCTTTGCCACGCATACTTGTAACTTTGTGTCTTACGTAGGGATCGCGGCTCTTGGACAACTGCTGTTCCTTCTTCTCTACATTTTTGGGAGTACTAGAGCGGAGCTAACGTTACACGAAGGGGTATACTTCATTGAACAAGGACAAGTAATATTTCCGGGTGCACGCTGGGTATTAGTAACTAACGTAGTGCTGTTGAAGGCGCATTACAGTGGGAGTTTACTCAGTGACGGAATGGTGGCAGTCGCGACGGGCGTCTTGTCACCACTCCTTCTTCGAGTACGAGTATAGTATTTCGTTCTACGAGTAGTTCGAGTTCGAGTACCAACGGGTGAAGCCCATGGACTGTTAGATGGTTCTACTACTCCTGCCTGCATCATCTCTTCTACCTGTTCCCTAATTAACTCTTTTTCGCGATACGCACTTCGGTAGGGCGCCTGAGAGATGGGCCTGGCGTCACCGGTATTAATTTCGTGCTCCACGATTTTCGAGGATCCTAGGTCTGTCGAGCTTCCGGCGAAGCATTCCCTATGCTTTCTTAGTAAAATAGTAATAATGTCTTTCGATTGAGTAATCACGGGTCAAATACGCGGATCTCTTGTGTTTCTGTGCGAACCAGTAGTTCTTCAGTCAAGCTTTCCTGCACTTCTTTCCATTCTGGCGTCTTTCTAAGCAAAATCCAAACGAACTTCTCGTTTCTTCCAAGACTGCCTTTCCACTTGCTTAGATACTCCGAACTGGTTGCATAAAAATTATCTACTGCAGCAAAGAATCTGGCCTCAGTAATTTCGCCTGAGTTTACCAAGAGCTCCAATTGCCTCTTGACATCGGAGGTTAGAAACACCTCACTTTTCTTGGAATCTAGATTGAACACAAGCTTTTCAATGTACGCGGCTACTTCTACGGCTGAAACGTTATCTCGTTCGACCAAACTGATGTACGTTTGAAACGTGGCCACTTGATCTCTTGCAAACGACAACCATAGCCTCAAGCACGGATGTTCAAATAATTTTCGTACTATAACTGGGCATTTTTCTTGGGAAAGGAAATAAGACCGAAGCCCATCAAACATGCTAAAAATTCTCTCAACTGAAGGACCTAATAATAAGAAGTGTATATTTCCATGCTCCAACAATCTTGCGTAATCGTTCCCAGCAAAGTCACAGAAAGATTTCAGTTCCTCGACTCGGACTGTGTAAATACTGAAATACTTGTAAACTTTTACGGCAAAACTTTTAATGTCAATTGGTAAACAATCGACAGCACACTGAAGACAATTGTGTATGATGTGGGCACCACAACCAATACCGATAATGACTATCTTTAATTCAGTTTCGAGATTTCGTCATCCGTTATTTTTGCCAAGTCTTTTGCAGCCGCCAAAGTTAGTATTTGTGTTATCGGCACATAAGGCAACGATTTTCGTTTCCAACGAAAATTTCGCAATAACTTGCTTTAGCGTGTTACTTTGCAAGTCAGACGTTTCACCAGGTAAAGAAACAAAGTCAACTATTTTGTCTCGAATGCCACAGGAAGGCAAAAAGTAACGTACGACGATAGGGAAAAGTTTGATGTCTTTCTTGTTTGAGGCGTCTTAGCTGATAGTTATGCTTTTCGTACTTTTCACGTCGTCCATTACTTCACTGAACACATACGGAGACAGAACGTTTGTAATTATTGCTTCTGACTTCGTACGTGCGGACGAAAACTTTGGCTCGTAAAGTTTTTTTACTAGTGACGATAGGCAGTCATTAGCGCGAAAGCTCTGGCCATGCTTCACGGTATGATACGCAAAAAGAGCTTCACTTGCGGAAACTTTGTCACGTTCAGTATCGTCCTGCCTTACCATGAACGAAATAATGTTTTTAAGAGAAGCAACACTCTTTTCAGCATTCTTATGTTTTTGACTTCGTAAGTGCTGATTGATATCGCTTCTCCCCACTGAGCAATGGAGAAATGCATGTTACAGTGCTGGCAAAAAACTTTTGACCCGTCACTACAAAGGTTGTCCAGTTTAATGAACTTGAACTCCTTTTGGAGATCATCATTAAAAGTGCAACTTCGTTTCTTAGACATTGTACACGTTAACACACTGAACACTGCAAGGATTGAAAAAAATAAGAAACGGGGTGGGGGGAGGGGCCCCAAAAAGGGGGATTGCGTACCTTTGGAAAATTCCTGCCTACGTCCTTGAACACCTCTGAACAAATCCTGCAAAAGAAATACTAAATACTACCTCATTAAAATCAAACAATCATCGCGAATCAACATTGCAAACCCGAAGCCAACGTTCGACTACGCAACCAGAAAACAGTAACAAGCCACACTTGAAAACTGCATGGAGTTTCCGGATAGCCGTCACAAAGTCGTTGTGAAGATCACAAGCATCAGCGAAGAAAGGGTGACCAACAGCGTAAAGTATTTCCAAGAGGTTGCCATTGAAGACGACACCTGCACATCAAAACTGATTATCTGGAAAAACCAAACAGCTTCTGGAAAATAGGAATATAGCTGGGAATTCAATACGCATTCGCGATATCATGAGGTTTTGGTTCGGTGGCGGAAAGGGTTGTTGGGAGGGATCTTCTGGCTGTTGTAAAATACCTTTTCGGTAAACTCATTCTCACTAATATTCTAGCCATTTAACAAACCCAGCCTAGGAACAACTGTTTAGGAAAATTGAAGCGTCTTCCCTTGAAACAGGTCTCCCTTAATTAACACATGGCCTAGTTTTGGACAAGGGAAACCAAAGCGAATCAGAAAAACAACCACGACAAACAACCACGACGACAACCAAAGCAAATCAGAAAAACAACCACGAAATCAGAAAAACAACCACGACTATCCGTTAGCCAAGCCGAGACTGTGAGCCGGTCCATGAACGCCAAGCCCGTGAGTCGGTATACGTCCAAGCCGAGTCGAGCCTTGAGTCAGTCCATGCAAGCCGAACCAAGCCTTGAATTGATCCATGCAAGCCGATCCGTAGCCCAGCCCTACTGAACAGTACTCGTAAAAAGAAATCGACTCAAGCAAACCGTCCTATGTTACCGCCACGGCGGTTACGCGAGCGGTGTCCCACTTTATCGTCTTCCGAACGTCTGTAACCTGCACGGCTTTTAATGTCTCTCATCTCAACAATTTTTAATGTCTCTAATCTCTGCTTCCTTCCTTGTTGATATGATCCAGGTCGAGACAAAAAATTGGGCTCGAACACCCAAGCCAATTGCTGTGGCAACATATTACTACATCTTTTCCTATTACAAAGAACTTACACTTCCAATTTTGACTGTGCGTGCTCCGTGCGTGCGTTTCATGGAAAATGCATTTGGCGGGCCATATCAGGTAATGATTCAGTTCAAGCGAACTCGTTGTGATCTGCAGTTACGGAATAGAAAGACAAATAATTGTTTACTTCAGGTTATTTTTTGTTTACGTAGATTACTAATGTAATTTTTGAATAGGAAATACGAGTGTGCGAAGGCAGCTCTATAGAGTTTGACGCACCTGGAAACTGCACAAAAGTCAAAATGGAACAGCTCAAAACGTGCATTCGCTACTATACATTAGTGTATTTCCTTTTCGCCCTCTCTCACGTGCGCAGAAACCTAATTCACGCCATAATAATTTCTATTTCCTGCACCCTCGACGATTTAGTCCACTGTTTCAAAGGTGTAGTGCGTCTCGCCTTGTTTTGGATATTGCTTAGGTAACTACAAAAGAGTAAAAAATCATTAATTACCTTTAAAACCTGCAATAGCAAGCAGCTTACCACTGGGCGATAGTACGGGAACATTTCTCCGATTTGGTAAAAACCAGCCGTAATGGCAATAATGGAAAGGAACGTCAAAACGCCTTGGCCTAACGTGTACCTCAATCTCGCATTGGTGGAACGCTCTTCTGTGTACAGAACATGTTCCGCATGCAGCTAAAATAAAAGAGTTAAACACGTAACTGGAATCGTTCGAAAAACTGCTTACAGGTTCACCAAAATCTCTTTTCAATTCTGGGTAATCGAAGTTGTAGTGCGGATCGCGCATATCTGGGGTAATCACGGGTAATTTCGGATAATCGCCATGGCCTGTGCCATCAGCTTGGTAAGTTTCATAATCTGCAGGAATCAAGCCGTATTTCGTAGCGGCGGCTGCTTTTTCAGCTTCCGTTTGAGGGATTTTCTTGCTCGGTTTAAAATCCTTGTTCCAATCTAAATGGCAACTTCAAATAACCATTTACTTTTTAGACAATACAAGAGACTTACGGCCTGCACAGCGAACAATTTGTAAGTTCTGAGGAAGCAACCATTTTTGGGAAATTGCTGGCCTGACCAATTTTGCCAAGGAAGCCATTTTTCTTGTTTATATCGGAAGCCAAAGAATCATTATGGAAAAGCTTAATATCGATTGTTACCAAAGCGCGCGTGGTTTTGAATCTAATATCGTTTCATGTATCACGACGCTGCTTAAAAACCGATAGCTAATGGCGAGTTCCATTTGCTACACTGGTGCGCACTGAATTTTTGAAACACAATTTCAAAAACTTCAGTTTTTTAAACACAACTACTTGCTGTGATTCAAAAATTTGGTGCGCACCAGTGTTCCAAATGGAACTCACCATAAGTAACAGTGCGCGAAGATCCACAGAGTATATACTCTGTGCGAAGATCATATCAGCACGGCAACACGTGTCATCCTTACAAAAAACTCGATGATTTGTGTATTTCACAGCCTTTTCTTCACGATTGCAACACGAACATTTCTCCATCTAACAATTAAATTTCAACTACCATGTCCGTACCTTCTATGGTTAAAACGCATTCTAAAGGGCTTCCGTCCGCCACAATGGCGTCTTCCGCCCCCGTTTCATTCAGTTCTTCTCCGGTGGTCTCCTCTTCGGGTTCCCTTAAAACAATTTCATGCCCAATGATAGTTAAGGTCCCTCTTTCTCCCCCACTAAGCTCCTCCCCTTCTTCTTCCGCTGAATACTGTTTCACTTTCCTGCCTTTTTTATCGCCATCATGCGTCGCTAGATGCTTTTTCAAGTTCGAACTCTGCGAAAACGCTTTGCCGCACAATTTACAGCAATAATTCTTTTCCCCGGTATGGATCACTTTATGTTTTTTTAAGTTCCCTAAGGAAGCAAACTTTTTCGAGCAAATGTCACACGAAAACGGTTTTTCCCCGGTATGCACCAAATGGTGACGCAGCAAATTGTTGTTTTTCCGAAACCCCGCCCCGCAAATTTCGCAAATGAAGGGTTTTTCGTCAGTATGGGTAATCATGTGCTGTTTTAAAGATAAAATATTTCTGAAATCTTTCAAGCAAATTTCGCAAAACACCCGGTTCTCCACGTGCGTCACTTCTTCCAGCCGCGGCTCGCTCAACGGATCGTCGCTGTTGTGAATGACGACGATTTCCGTGCGCGCCACCTTCGACTGTGGCGCCACTTCAGACAAAGGCGGCTCCGGGTGCTCGATCTTGACATGATGGTTCGCTTCCTCCGCGCTAGTGAAATCCTGGTTACAGTGCATGCAAGTGTACGTATGCTTCCAACGCGCTTTTTGTTGCTCACTGCGCCGCAGCGACGACAGTGACACCGAAACGAACTCTTCCTGCGACACGATGTCACCCTCATCATACATAATCTCTTCTTCCTCTTCCCCGGGCGCAGGGGCTCCTTCTTCACCTTCCGCGACCCTTCTGTCGGCCGATTCCGCCCCCGGCGCCGAAATCGCGGCCAGCGAATCGTGCTGCTCAGCCAACTCAGACGGCATGGAAGTGGACGTCATCTTGATTCCATGCGTCAGGAAGTGCCGGGTTAAGTTGCCCTTTTGGATAAAAGCTTTGTCACAGATTTGGCACACGTACGGCTTCTCGCCGGTGTGCAAACGCCGGTGGCGCCGACAAGCGGTGACGTCACGGAAAGTTTTGTCGCAGAAATCGCAGGAATATGGCTTTTCGCCCGTGTGTCGCCGTAGATGGTGCTGCAAGCTCGCGCTGAGAGAAAACGTCCGACCGCAGACGTCGCACTACAATTAAATTATTATTTTTTCTGCTAAATACTAGGTAATAATGAATTTATTTTCGGTAAAATCGTAACTATTACAACAAAGTGGAACGAAACATATCACACAGCAAAATTTAAACGAAATAAAAAATGAGTACTTCTTTTCCGATTTAAATACCGTCGTAGGCCACGCCTGTTGACAGCTGCTGTTACTGATATCGACTACTTTATAATATTCTAAAGTATATTAAATTAATAGTAAACCGTATGTTACATCAACTTTATGATATTTTACAATATTATAAAATAAACACCTTTTAGTACCAACTCATCAATATTGAAACTCTTCATTCTAAATTAATTAAATTAAGCCAAAAAACGAGTTGCAATCGTAGACTACGTAAAGGAAGAAAAGCATGGAATAAGCGAAGATTGTACTTATACCTAGTAAATGGCAGAGTTAATGACCGCTTTAGAATGAATTCAAAAATCGATCTGGCTCGCCTTTAAACTAAATGAAACTGAGTTCAACTTTCGTAATCTTAATGCAAGAAATTATGCAATGAAACGAGAAAAGAGCTACAGAGTTCGTTTTACGATGAAAATGATGAAGACTCGTCTAACGACTAACGTCCGCTGGGCACAAAAGAAAATAGGTAACGAAAAGCCGAAAATAATTACTTGAAAAGGCTTTTCTTTCGTGTGAGTCGGGATATGCTTCTTTAAGTCGCTGTTGGTACGGAATCGCATGGGACAATTTTCGAACGGACAGGCTATGGGTCTTGTGTTACCATGACAACGATCAACGTGCTGCCGCCAATTGCTTTTATCGTAAAAAGATTGACCGCATATATCACAGACGATGTCCCGTACTCCTTTATGAATCCGCAAGTGGGCGTTCAAATAATCAGATCTACGAACAAAAAATATTATTAGAAGAAACAGTAAATATTACTAGGAAAAAAGTAAACATGATTAGAAAAAACAATTAATATTATTATAAAAAATATTTGAAAGATAAAATTTCAAAAATCCGAATCAAAAATAGAATTACAACTATTCAAATAGGATTAATAAAATTCAAGAGGAAAACACAACAAATCTCAGGTGAAATAAACAATAAATAAAAACTCATAAAAATGGTAAAAAATAGAAATTAAACATTAAAATAAAGAAAAATTCGAAACAAAATAATTCAAGATAATTATCTTGAAGAAAATTAATGGTGTGAAGAAAAATGATGTTAAGATCGCGGTATTTACGTGCCTGGAGAAGGTTTTATCGCACAGATTGCACGCATAAGGTTTGCGGCCCGTATGGACGGCAGAATGTCTCTGAACATCTTGCCGAAACCGGAATGTTTTGTTACAAGAATTGCAGACGTAACGTTTCGTGGCTGTATCGAAAGTGAACGTCTCGTTGGGATTTTTCATGGGTCGTCTTCCTCTCCGTTTCGGCTTCCTGGACTCGACTTCAAAGTTGTTTTCCAGAGAATCGTTGGAAGAATCATCTCCTAGCTTAGTACTTGCCTTTTCTTCATTATTTACATCATCTATCATTTCCTGCATTTCACTGTATGGTTCATTTTTCTCCTCCTTCACTCTATGGCCATTAGGAACATGTTCGGAACCTTCATCCGAAGCGGGAGTTGCGCCCCTATGGGCATTGATGTGTCCATTTACGGAAATAATGCTTTCAGAACCTTCTTGGATGGATTTTGTAGCGTCTGTTGATAATTTAGGGTTCGGATCTTGGGCATGATCCACGTATCCGTTGTTTGGCTTCTGGGAAACATGATCTCCGCCAACTAAGTTACCATCTTCTAATGCGGCTGTTGTGAACATTACGCAATCACTGTATACTTTCGGTTTACCTTCATAAAAAGAGAGGACAAGTAAGAAGAATCATCTACAAAAAATTTGTAGGCGTAAGATAATCTTACTCTTCCTCGCGGATCTCCGTTGTACTGGGCTATTCTGATCCATTTCAAGATTCCGAGGATTTAGTAAGTGTAAAGGCCAAGTTTTACTGAGAGTGTAGTGCACACGAGATTAAAAATTTACACTTCCATGTACAAATTTCGCCGATGTATCTCACTGATATTCCAACGCACGCATGTAAATATTACAGCGGCGGCGCTGCTATAACAGAGACGTAATTGGTGTTATCAATTGCTAGTAGATGGCGAGAATGAAACATTCATTGAACAGAAATGCAACACATTCTCCGCTCAAAACAGCCCGTTTTCCAGGGATGTACGTACGTAAGCGAAACAACCCAAAATCAGGGGACTTTGGGATCCTGTATACACAATACGGTGGAACACATCGGGCTGTCCATTGGTTGAGGTTCAGTTGAAACGGTGTACATCAAGAAGGACCATTCAAAGGTAGTCGACGTCACGGACCCATCTACATATAGGCACGTGACTTTGTATACAACATGGAGGGTATTTTTTCATTGAATTAAATTTTAAATACATTTTTAAAAATTAAAACGGCTTGTTTATTTGTTTTGATTCAAACATTTTCAGGTAGAATATTTCTTTCCAAATAAAGGAAAGATGCTTTTGGAAACATCAAAGGTGGCTGCGTTTTCAATACAATTATAATTGTTTTATTAATAAAATATGTATTTCCAAATCAAACTAGATTCTTCTTGCATTCGCCCTTTCCACGAACATACCCAAACAGTTTTGGTCCCAAATTGGTAAAGTAAGAGAAGCTAAACCAACAGTTTCTCTGA
>JAHZNP010001414.1:0-20229 GCA_020615345.1 Triops cancriformis
TATATAGGGATGATGAGGGGAAGAGGGGAAAAGTTGTATAAGGGAGATGGTGTGTATGTATGAATGTGAGAGAGAATGCAACCTTGACCTAGCTGGGGTCAGGTTGGCCATATATAAGATTGGGAGAACATCAATACAGGGAGTTCGAACACAACACACTCCTCGAGTGCAAAACATATCAAAATGTTCTTCTGTTACTGGAAATATAGTACGTCGTTTCTTACAATATGTATATGTCTTAACTGCCTTTTACCAATTGGTGCGTCCATTGGAGTTTAAATTACTCACTCGCTGTTGTATTTTATGTGTTGTAACCATATATAAAGTTCCATCGTAGTTTTTGTATTGTATTATATTATACTAACTGTTGACATTTGTAACGTCGTAAGAAATTAACGTTCAGATAAAGTGTTTTCTGTTCCGTAAGAAATATTTCTTAATAAAAACGAACCTGACGAACTAACCAATGTGAGAAGCATAGTCCAAGCATAATAACCGCTTTGCTTATACAATGGAACCTACTTAATTTCATATCGCATAAATTCATAACCCGTCTTAATTCATGCTGAACATACGGTCCCGTTTTATTCCCATTTAATTCTGTAGAGACACGATTCGTTCTATTTCATATCGCATAATCTCATAAACCGCCGAAATTCATAAAAAGACTAAGTCCCGTTGGGTACTTAAAAATGTTAAGTAACTCCAGCTAATTTAATGCGCAATTAGTGAAACCTGGAGGCCGCAAAATTCCCAGAAATGCTTGGACTAAACTCGTTTTTGAGCGTAATCTTTAAGCCAAGACCTTTCACCTTTCACCTCATCGTTGACGAGGGATATAGGTTACTAAATCCGTGTTTAGTAGCGTGCTGTGAAATGGGAATTGAAGATGTCGAGGAAAAAGTATACAAGCCTATTACTAAGCCTGCGAGTTTAAATTGTCGCGCTTTTAGAGAAAAAAGAAACAATCAATCGCAAAGAAGTTTGGTGTTGATCAGGGAGAGTTATGTGCTTTCTTTTCGTATTTCTCAGCCTTCTAAAAGGCAACTCCGTGTTATTTCAAACTCCACGTAAATTCGTAGAGATTGCCCGGGCCCGAGCCTATGTAGTAAAGCGGGTTCCACTGTAATTAGAAAAATTCTTACTAAAAACTTTAAAAAAATTAATAGGGGAGAGTGGGGCTCGTTCGGACACGGGGCACCTCCGTTCAATCGAGTTATCGAGCGATACACAGTAATAATATTCCTAAGAAAAATCCTGCAGGAACCTATTATGTAGACGGTTCTTGTGGGAAAAGAAGAGTTACTTCTATCTCAGCGTTTGCAAGTTGTGTACGTTTATATGAAAATCACATGCATAACTAAATATCCCCAACTTCACATCAGGTGTTGCTTTTCTCCTTTAGGTATCCATTTTCTTACTCAAATTAACTCTTAAGTAAGCTTATAGAATAGGTTATAAGTTGGCAGAGTTAAAATACTAAAAAAATCATGTTCTAAGGTTTTGATTTTCGAAGTTCAAAATGGTGTCCGGGGCACCTTCGGACAGGGTTTGTGGGGCACCTTCGGACAGAGAGTTAACGTGCACGTTTCACAGAAATTAAAGAACTGTAGCCTAAACCTTTGCATGGTGGATAGTTGAAGTCTTAATTCATAGTCAGTACTCTTTTTCACTAGCAGTGATGGCTACCAATAGCCAAATAAGAAGAAACTTTGCCGTACCTTATGAGAGCGTGCAGAAAACAGCGAATGACGTGCTTAAAAAAAACATGCCAATGCGCGAAACAGCGAAAGAAGCCAAATTCTCAAAAAACTTTAATACAAAAATTGCAACGTGCAAAATAGACATTAAATAAGTGAAGAGAGAAAGCAACCGGGAGATATTTGAAGTTGCAAATGCAAACAGAACGATGAAGGAAAAATGGGCTTCGCGAAGTGTTTCCGAATTCTATGACAACGTATAGGTCATCTTAAAGAAGTATGTGTTCAAGAGGAAGGAGTATCGAACTATGTTGAAACAGAGGTCAGTACTATTTTAGACAGCGCAAAGGCTTTGAAGGGAACTTTGGGAAGGGGACGAAGCAAGTCCATTATGTTTCCACAGCGGAGAAGAAAAGAACTGGCCACCCTCGGCTGTTTTATAAACGATACAAGAGGAACTTAGACAGTTCTTATCTTTCCACGTGTGTATCATATAAAAAAATATATTTGCTTAACATTTGCCACCAAAAATGAGCTGTGTCCGAACGTGCCCCACGCCTGTCCGAAGCTGCCCCGCGCATGGGGCACCTTCGGACAAAATGTGAGCTTGCGGAAAATTAACATATCTCTGACTTCGCAAATAGAAATGAAAAATTACCAACTGGAAAAGTAAGAAGGATGACAAGGCTTCCTAAAACAGGCAAAACTTTTCCGTTTCATTACGTATGGGAGTCTACAGATATCAAAAAGAAAAAAGCGTCCGAACGAGCCCCACTCTCCCCTACTACATTAGATGTAGAATAGGGAGTTTTAATTTGTTAATGCATATTAAAGGAGAATAACGTATTTTTTTGCAAGATAATATAATGTATGAAATGTGCGCTTCCACTCAACCGATGGTTATATTAAAAGAGCGCGAGCGTGCTCTTTTTCTAGCTTGTGAGCGAAAGAGTTAGCGCGCTCGCCAAAATTCAGCAAAGAGCGCGAGCGCGAATGCGAAAAACAGAGCGAGCTCTGCATGTTAGTGAATATGAGTTCAAGGAGAAAGAATATGGAACTGTGACGGAACTGAGGTCACTACAATTTTTGACAACCCAAGTCATAACTTGGAAAGGGACAAGGCGTGTCGGTCATGTTTCTACAGCGGAAAGAGGAGAACTAGTCACCCTTGGCCGTTTTATACATGATTCTGAAGGAACTATTCATCGGTTTTATCTTTCCATGTCTGCGTTGTAAACGTTAAGTTTTTCATGAATGTTTGCCACCAAAATGTACTTGTGTCCGAATGTGCCCCATGCCTGTCCGAAGCAACTTCATGCATGGAGTTCCTTCGGCCAAAGTGTGAGCTTGAAAAAATGAGCATGTCCCCGGCTCTATAGATCGAAAAAAAATATGACCTGGAAAAGTAAGGTGGACGATAAGGCTTCCCAAAACATGAAAAAGTTTCCGTTTCATTACGTACGGCGGTCTACAGATAGCAAAACGTAAAAATTGACCGAAAGAGCCCCACTCTCCTCTACTGCTTTTGGCTCCATCGTACTCATGTCGTTCACCGCCGAACGTCCCAAACCACAAAAAATGCTCTTATCTAAACTCAAGATTTAACCTAACGTAACTATCACTGACTCATTTAGGTAAACAAAATTATGCCATTGTAGTTCCCGGGAGCTTCCAGGTTTCACATTGAAAAAGCCTTGAAAAAGCCTTGAAAAAGGTGCTTGAAGTGTGTTTGTGGGCGGGGCCTGGCGCATGTGCTTTCATCTTTTGTGAAGCAAAGTTTATTGACCAACATAATTCAGAAAGAGCTCAAAGTTTTAAAGTGTTCATTGATAAGTACACCATAATCCTTCTGGAGGAAGAAGGAAACGAAGTTCTGCTATATTACGTTACTTAAATAAAAGATATCTTGATTCAGAATAACTAAGGTTAAATTTGCATAGTGGTGCGCTTATTTTATGGCATAAAAGCAAAGGTTTTTGTGTTGTAAGACAATGGGATCTGAACAAAGCACTCAGAATCAATCACAGGAGGGGCAGCAATCACTCTTGGCCAGAAAGAGAGATGCTTTAAAGAAACAGCAAAGTAGTCCTAGTCAAGCTCGTCAAACTCACAGTACTGGAAGATCGTCACCTCATCCCAGCATCTCATCTGATCACGACATACCATATGTCTCTTATACTGTGAATAAGCCTATAGGCGGTAAGTATATCCACAATAGTATAATCAACCGTCAAATATGTTCAAGTCTCTATCGTTTCTTTCAGACTCTCCTAAACATCAAAGCAAGAACACTACCACAATCAAACCGTTTTTAACCAGACATCAATCTCGGGCAGCAGTAGCCAAGGGCAGGAACATTGTAGTGGTTGCCCAAAAATCGTCGAATTCTGTAGATCAGGACTCTGAGCTCGAGCAACTTCAAGTAACAACTAAACAAGTCTCGAAGACCTTGAATTTTCATAACAACGCTTGTAGAACATTCCGGTGTTCCTGCCCATTATTCGGGGAACTTTGACCTCCACATCTACGAAGGATCCCGAAATATTAAGCAGATTAAATATTCCCGCGTTCCAGAAGTTAACGAGCCTTTATCAAGAGCATTTGCGACAGAATGCTGACCAAATTTCATCTGAGCAAAATCTTATGGCAACGAAAATCAGAGAAGTAACCATGCATTTCCTTTTGCTGTTAGTAAACTTTTTACGTTCCTAGTTGGATGCTCAGCTGTCTTCCATAATGCAAGACTTAACAGAACGTCAAAAGCTATATGCTCGTTACGCGGAACGCCTTGCGCGAGTTCATGAACTATCCCATACATTAATTCGATGCCAAGCAGCTCTAAACGCCACTGTGGCTAACGCCGAGGCATTAAACAGTCTTTTACCTGAAGATCAATTAGAAACTTTCATTTGGACTACTGGCTAACGAATATTGCTTTCTCATTTGTAAAAAAGAAATCCGTCTTAACTCAGTTTGGAGCGTTGCGTTGCTTTCAGTGTGATATACGTTCACATGGCCTCAGAATACATTCTCTTATGCAGTAAAACTTAGAATGGACCATTTGAAAATTTATCGTTTCATTTACATTGTATTTCCTTCGAGAAGATGATGACATTGACAGGGCTATACAAAGTAAACGAAACACACCACACAGCAATTTAACGGTAGGATTTCTGGTAACGAGCACGGGCTCCAGGTCCGCCGAACTTCTTGGCTTCGCAGCGACGAGGGTCGGCGACCAACAAGGTACGATCATACTGAATGAGAATATCCTTGATCTCTTGTTTGGAGGCTTCGTCCACGTCTAAAGACGACGATACATTAGTAGTTATTTATTGCACTATGGTGCTAAGTATTTACATTTCTGGTAGTATGCTACCAAGGACTTGGACACGGCTTGTCTGATGGCGTAGATCTGGGCAATGTGACCACCACCCTTCACTCGGATTCTGATGTCAACATCGGCGAAACGCTCCTGTAACAACAAAGTAAAACAATTAACCTCGTGCAAACAAGTTATAACAATGCATTTAAGAAGAAACTGAGTGAAGTTCAGAATAGAGGTTGATTTCATTTTAAAAATCATTCTCGGGATAAGTAGTTAGCATCATGTAAATTCCAAAGGAATTTTGAAAAGGAGCACGCGATTACCTTGCCGAGCAGGAGAATGGGTTCCATAAGTTTGTACTGCAACAACTTGGGCTCAATGAGTTCCAAGGGCCTGCCATTCACCTTGATGAGTCCATGGCCACGTTTGCAGTACGCCACGGCAGTGGCGGTTTTCTATAGAATTGGTCAAATAATTAGAGGTTGTTTAAAAAGTACTGGACAAGCTTGAACGTAAAAATTTGTCGACGGATGAGCAACCCAACATGGCGTGGTTTGCTAAACCGCGTGTTCAATGAAATGTAAGATTTACCTTGCGTCCAAAGACCTGGACTGATTGGATCGGCTCTTTCTGCATCTAAAATAAAAAAGTACATTAATGTACAATTCTACACTAACTTCAATGTCCATAGCTCTTTGACCAAGTTAAATCTAAAAGGAGAAAACACGCCACGAAACCCACCTTGGCAGCCGGAAACACGGAAAGAAGCTGAAGACAACGTTGCCACGTTAAGGAGACTGGGGGGCAACGATGCCTGATATAAAATTCATAAAAAGTGAAAGACTTAAGTCAAGCTTTTGGCAAGTTAATACCACATAAAAAGTTTTTACGGTTAGTAGATTTTTGCGAAATGATTATAAAATTATGGATGATTTGTAGTTAAAAAAATTACACTTGGCGCGTGATTCAAACCCAGTAACAAATTTGTACACAGCGACGACACCAGCTGCATTGCATCGCATGACGATTCAGCGATGAGTTATGAGTAGGGATTGCTAAAATTCACGATTACACGGAAGCCGTGAATTCCGTGATTTTTCCCAAAATTTCAGTTTTCCCGTGAAAATCGCGAAGTACCACGTTTTACCGTGTTTTTTGGTGATTACGCCCTCTTTTTAGCCGATTCTTTGCCAAAAAGTAACTTTTCTTGTAACTACTAAATGTAAGCAATTGTTTTCGATTCCCATTCTGTTCTACAGGACTAATTTTTTCCCAAAACACCTTTGCTCGTGTGCATAACTTGTTTTGAGCACATGTTCCTAGTTTCCGCATGCCTTTTCTTGACTAGTTGTAGTTTACTCCCTTATTTCACACGTCGCTTCCATGATAGCTTCAAGAGAAGCACTCTGCGAACATATTCTGCCAAAATGGAGCTACACAGTATCCGAAAAGAGTTTTACATGCTGACTGTGAAAACTCTTTCGCACAGGTTGCATTGTTATTTTCGATCACGCTAGGAAAGGTTCAGTTAATCGTCAACATCGAATTAAGTGCAACGTTAAAAAAAGAGGCATCAGAGGTAGACTCCGAATAAATTACTATATTTCTTGCGAATTGCCTATAGTTCCGAATTACTTCAAACGGATTTTTTCCTTTCTAGCATCAAAGACGAGGTGTAGAAGTACCATAAGTTCATTGGATCTTTCAAAATTGTATTTTTCGATTATATTTTGGACGCAGTATGGAAAGAAAGGCCAGTATGTGAACCGTGTCACGATGCCGTGATTTTGTGCCAAATTTTGAATCATAACCGTGATTTTTCGAAATCACGGTTATGATTCTTATGAGAAATTTTCCGTGATTTTTAGCCATCCCTAGTTATGAGGGATCCCGTTTTTTTATTAGTTAAAAATTTTACAGTGTAATACACATTTCTTCTAAAAGACTGCGAAGCCGGCACTTTATAATGAAATGACAATTTACGGATTGTTATAACAACACTTCACATTCTGTAATGCAAATAATTAAATGATGCGGTTTAATGGTAAGGGGAATAGTGTAAACTTACACAAGTAAATGTAGTACTACCCAAGTAGTTCATAGGGTCTGTGAACCTAGGCAAGGACAAGAGAGGGTTTACCTGGTCAATACTAATACAGAACATGTCAAATAACATGAAAAATATCCGTTTTCTGTAAGTATTCATGCATTTCAAAACACTTCACGCTCGGCAAAAGTCAGAAAGAACAAAATGTATATTAACCCCCTACCCTCCCACACGGACACATGCTGGATACGTTCCTGGTTATGAGTAAGCTATACAAGGTACGGAAGTAAAATTACATCGGAAGACTAAATAACTGTAAAGAAATATTAAGGCAATATAGGCTAAAGTAGGTATCAAGGCTTTTTAAGCGAATTAATACTTAATCTTATTCACGCAAATTTATGCCTGTGGATTGTAGAGGATCAATTTTCAAGACAAAACGTTAGCGTAGGAATACGAGCTTTGTTTGGGTAACCTAGCTCCTTTTTACTTCCTTGCTTTTTTGGTGAGTCGCCATGTCCTACATATAGCGCCTGAGTTGAATATCGTGGCGATTGGGTGGAGCTAAGGGGCTGAGGAAAAGTAGCATGGAAATACGCAAAGTATGGCGCCGTATAAACTCGTCGCTCCGGCGTCCGCCGCGCCGTCCGTTTTTGGATCTCCTAACATCTCTGCAGCAGGCAAGGAACTACACAACATCCAATATCGCCTCCTCCATGAGTATCATAGAAGAACAGAAAGGACGAGAGGTATACGAGAACGCGTCTCTTCGCATGTATGCACAGCGTCTTTTCCCATTCTCCTCTCATTTATTATTCTCTGCTTCACTTTCGTAGCTTCGGAACGTCTCAGACCACTCACTGTCGCTTTTGAAGGAGCTTCAGTTTGAGCAAAGCAGGCCGATCGGAAGCTTTGCACGGATGCCGTGAGGTCTCCCTCATATTCAGGGAAATTGGCCTCCGTTGAGAGCTGAACTTCTATTCATGGACACGGAGTTCTGGGACAAGTGACAAGTTGTTTTTTCGAGATTCTAGAAACGTCGCCTAAATGTTCAGCATTTGTTGGAATAAGTGTTATATCTCGTTCCAACACACATCGTGCCTTTAAAACGGATATCAAATAAGCGAAACATTTGTGATGAGACTGTAAGTCCGCCAAATTGGAAACATTCGTAATTTTCGCAACTTGAACCCAAAAAACTTTTGGGATCTTCGTTTCATCCAGCTTTCTAACCAAAAATGATTTACGTGGACGAAACAGAACCTGAAGGAGGTAATGAATTACAAAATTATTGTTATATAAACTAAACTACAGTACAACTACATATATCCAAAATAACTGCACATAAAGTTTACTTAGACAATATACTCAGGTAGTATACATACCTGGAAGTTAACTATAGAAATTAAATTGAAAAATTACTTTGACGAAAGGAATAAACAAAAAACCTACACTGTAATTTTATTGTCTAAAACAAGTCCCTGTTTTCTAACGTCCCCTTTTCAAATTAAATCCAGTTTTTTTGTTAAAGTAAGATCTTACGTGTTACGAATAATCAGACCTGAACTTTGTAGTGAAAACTTAACCGAATATTTGGAGGCCAATGCTCAGCTATTTAGCTTTTCACTATAGCAGATAGATTGTGCGTATTGCTCGTAACTTGCATGTTCAATTATTATTACTTTTTTTCATGAAGAGGTGGAGGCACCATTTTCTCCACGAGATGTCCAGATCCGCCGAGGGGTTAATGTGCGGGAGTATTTCGATATGGAAAAGGAAATTGGCAGGTAATACGAACAAACACACACACAAAAAAACTCGAATAGTTTTTATGAGCCCGGAAGTAGTCGAAGGCACGTGCGAAAGAAGTTCTGAGAGTTAGATCCAAATCTGTGGTATTTGACATTAGGGGCAAGTTTGGCACAGTGTTCCTGTGTCGAGAAAAAAGCACGGGTCTTCGCTTAGCAGCCAAATTTATTGGTGCCAGCAAGAAAATCGACCGCATCAATGTCGAACGCGAGGTAGAGATAATGAAATCATTGCACCATCCACGGCTAATCCAACTTTACGACGCCTTTGACGATGGAAAACAACAGATCTGTCTCCTGTTGGAATTGTAAGTCCAGAATTTCGTATTTGCATTTTAAAGACTTCAGAATGTTGCGATACATTGCTCCATTTCCTGCTTGAAAAAATAGTGTTATGTAAGAGAACTTGACAATGAATGAAAAGCTACGTTTTATTGCACATATGGCGTTTTCTATTTTCGTTAGGCTGTGTGTGAATTTACAATGAAATTTAGTTCCATTTTCATTAAAATGCCTATTTTTAATTTTATTATATAATGGATATTGAAAAGTACAAATAAATACTTAATTTTTCATTTGAATTAATTCCAAAAGGTTTCGGTTCATAGTAATACAAACTTATAAAAAAAGTAAAAATGAATTTTATGCCATGAAAATTCTAGTTTTTTTATGTTTTCTGACCAGGATTGAAGGAGGCGAACTATTTGAACGGGTAATTGATGACGATTTCGTGTTGACCGAACGTGCTTGTGCCATCTTTATGCGTCAGATATGTGAAGGCATAGAATTTATGCATAGCCAGTCTGTGCTACATTTAGATATGAAGGTATGCATGTTTGCCAAATTTCACCTTGACAGTTCCAACGCAATACATAATCTCCCAATACATCTGTTTTCCCTCTCCATCTTTTAGCCAGAGAACATCTTGTGCTTAACCAAAGCGGGTAATCGAATCAAATTGATCGACTTCGGCTTAGCCCGAAAGTTCGATCCCAAAAAGAAGCTCCAGATTCTTTTCGGCACACCAGAATTCGTCGCTCCTGAAGTGGTCAACTTCGAACAAATAGGATTCGGAACGGATCTGTGGTCCGTTGGCGTCATTGCCTACGTTTTGTAAGTCTTCTTTTTTTTCTTTCGCTTTTATGTGAGACTCTCGAGAAAGAAAGAACTTCCAGTTTAATGACAAAGACTCTCAACACATATTTTCCGAGGAAAAGTTACTGAAAAATGCTACAAAAACAAGCTTCCAGCCACGCCTTTCTCCCCTGGAAGGTTTTCAAAGGGGAAGTGTTGACTTAAGTCTTTGCATAAAACTGTTTTTGGCCCGTTCAAATTGGCCCATGCGAGTGGCATATGTGGCACGTGAGCTAAGGAAACGAACTGTTTCTCCGTTCTTCGTAGCAAGGGGAAAGGGCGAAGATTAATTTTAGAACTTTAGGGAAGGAGACGGAGGAAAAGAAAGCAGACCGGAGCACTGTGAACTGAGAAAGCAAGCGTCCTCCCGGGCAGCCTGCCCAAAAATTTGCCTTCTCATTTCTTTGCCCTCGCTGTGGCGTTTTCGCCTCCCAAAATTTCCTCCGTTTCCAATCCATAAAAAAAAGGAAACACATTTGTAACTCGGACATATGTCAAATTTCTAAAAAAGGGAAACTTATGTTCCTCAAACGAGAAAAAAAGTAGAATAAAGAGAGTACAAACAAGCCGAACCTATCTCGTACTGTAATGCCCAACGTGTTTTTAATTGCGTGTTCCTCACCTTTAGGTTATCGGGTTTGTCACCATTCATGGGCGAAACGGATGTTGAAACCATGGCCAATGTAACCATTGCCAAGTACGATTTTGACGACGAAGCGTTTCAAGAGGTTTCCGTGGAAGCCAAAGATTACATTGCCAAATTGCTAGTCAAAGATCCAAGGTGAGTAAACTCCCAAAAATTTGAAATATCCGCACACGTGAAATTCACGAGAAGTAGTGACCATTAGACTTGATATCCATCCGACTAAGACGTATTCATGAATTACCCCACTATTCTCGTTTATGTTATTCTACAAACTCCTTTTTATTTATGAGCGTGGCAACAAAAATGGATTGAAAGAACTCATTGTAGCGCGTGCTTATGAAATGACTATATACGAATGAGTTGAAGATTTTGTCGTGAAGTCCTGTTTGTAACTTGCTTATGATTTACCTATACTTTACCAACTGTTTTCTATAGATATCTATTTCATTTCCAATTTATCAAGCTAATAAACGCCTTAATACGGAAAGCAAAACTCGCTTTCGTACCGGTATAGTATTTGTTGAAGTGATTTTCGAGCATGAGAGAAATGTATATTTTATTACATTTTGAACGCTTTTTTGCAGTAAACGGTTAACGGCCGCTCAGTGCCTTCAGCATCCTTGGTTAAGGCGGCGACCGCCATTGGCTCCACCTCCCGTACAGGAACATTCGCCAATGGCAGTCAAACCAGTGCCCGTGGCATCTATTCCTCACCCTCCTGTATCAGCTGCTGCCAGCACAGAGCTTGAAATCACGAAAACAAATTTACGGGAATTCGTCGAACGCTGGAATTCTCATCCCAACAGTCCGTATCTGTTCGACAGCCCGCGTCGGGCCATAGCTCTTGCCACAGCACCCAACGCAAACAATGCCAACGGTCTCTATCTTCAGCTCGAATCTCGAACCTCAATTACGGCGCTCTCGCCAAGTTCGCCGCAATCTTCCCTTTCTACATCGTCGTTACCCTCGCCGGCATCTCCTAACATTATCGATGACGCAGAAGCCTTCTTTCATTATACGTTCGATCAAGTACGGCATAACGGATTCACCACCAATCCAGAACCCGCACCAGACCACACCATCAACCTCTTGCAAACCGTCAGGGAAACTCTAGTGCAAAACATGGAAAAACGTGAATCCAGCGCCCGAGATCGCACCGGCGCGAGGATATGGTTGTCTCGCGGTGGAAGTTTCAACAAATCTTTTGAAAATCCAACCTCAGCTTTGTCTAAAGTGAGCACCGAAATGACGCCAACGACGGTCATTGCTCCATGCAGCAAACTTCGTGCTACAAGCACTAACGCTACCAACAATAACACAACAATGCACACGGCGATTAAGGAATCGGTGATCACTTCCAGTGAAGAATGGGAAATCCACCCACCGGTGTCTTCCAAAACGAAAGCTCCGCCTATTGTGCACCGTCCACTCTTCCTAAACAGGACTTTGGCACCTCTACCAGCCACCAACCCTAACAATCTAAGTCCTAATGCCAGTAGTTCTGGTGAATCATCGGGGACGCCTACTCCAACGCCAACTGCCAGCTTACTAGAATTCGTCAAATCGTCCCCAGCTACAATGGGGCAGCCAAAATCTGTTACGTCTTAGCGTTAAATGCTATTGTATTCTTTTTGTTTGTAAAATTTTTCTGCCATTGTTTCCGTCCGTTGCTGCCTGGTTTTATTCGTCTTTCTGGCGTTACGTTTTTGTGTATCAAACTATTTTTTTGTTTGTTTATCAGACATTCAGAAAACAATAATTGCCAGGGGGCAGCGATTTCATTAAGGCTCTATACATAAAACCGGTGAAAATCAGCCAAAACATGTAGAATACGAGTTCAGGAATATAAACCAAATATACATTATTTTACAGTTCATCCATGAACGACATAAACCAAGGCCCATCACTAACCGCCTTATATTGAATATAGGTAAATCGCTTTGTTTTTTTTTTTTTTTATCTCGCTCCCTTCTTATATATTGTAAATATCATAAGGCACATTTTCAAAGAGGAAAGGACTGCCTTCAAAGGACATAAAATACATCACAATTAAGCATACGTGAGAGGCAAATTTTCGAGCTCATTCGTTAGCTAAAATTTGACGCAAATTTTCGACAGCCTTAAAAAGGTGCGGATGAGAAATCTGGTCTGGGAAATTCAACGAAAGCCAAAGTTCGAGATGCTGACGCACCAGTACTTTAGCTTTGTGGCAGTTGGCCGCCAAGGCCCACAGGGCACCCACCATGTGACTCCGCTGACCGTCTTCCCATCTTCCTTGGATGATCTGTCGGCAAAGGAATGGCACAGTTCCTAGGTTATTCATAAAATAGCGATACAATAATGATTCAACCGACCTCGAAATTCTAGATATAATAAACACGTGAACAGTCTCACCTGTCGTGATCAATCTTGGCTTAAAAACCGTTTGGAAATGCATATTGCACAAAACTGCCAACGCTGACGACGCAATTCCTGACCAGGCAGATGTGACTAACTCCGAAAGTATCCCCACGTAAGCCGAAACCTGTTATTTGAGTAAGAAATATGGCTTGAGCCATCGCAATTGTGACACGCGTCAACATTTATTGAACGTACTTGGTTAACCAGCGACACAGCTTCAGGTGTTGCGACTATGTTTGCAAGAAGCTGAAGTTTGCAATGAACTGACACCAAAAGCTGCTTGGATTTCTTCAAAAACGGTACGGTCCACGCCGGGTTAAGGGAGCAAATTCCCGCCTAATACAATAAACAATGTGGTACACGCAATTTTACTGTAAATAATTAAAAGAGACGTAGACAATCTATAACTAGGGCTACAACTTAAAAAAAAATAATAATAAAAAATAGACGTCCTGAAGAGATGAAAATTCTTAGAGAGTTACTGAGTCTAGAGTGAGAAAAACTCACTTTGACTATAGATTTGCGTCCTTCGGCAGTCTGTGTAAGAGCGGAGAGAAATTGCAATGCTACTTCAGAAGCATTCTTCCAGACTTGTGATGACGTCAGTTTATCAAACCACGAATCTTTGCCAATTTTCTGGGTTGCTAGTGCAGTTACGGCTACAAAGATACAATTCATAATGAAGCATAGGGATAAAAGCCTCTTGAAGACAGTACGTACCAGAGGCTGATCCTCGCGCGAGATCACACAAAATAAGAGGGACACTCGCAACTAAACGGCGTTGTGGATCACAGGTTAAGCCTTGGTAAATTGAGTACAACTGCGACAAAATTCCACGGTGTATTATTTCTGCAGCAATCTCTGGCTTGGCGGTGAGAAGATTTTTCGTCAAAGCTAAGAAACACCACGCCTACAAGTGTATAAAGAAAAAACTCATCCACACAAATCAGTCTCATTATTATTTTACCATATCAAAGGCAACGTCTTTCTCGAGGTCTTTGGCAGTGAGTACAATATTAATCTGCTGCATCAGAATGCGAACGACTCCGTTTTCGATGGCAGTTTGCGCAGATCGCTTACTCTGGGAAATCCAAGAACCTAATGCTAGTACTGCATTGACATCGTCCAAGTTGCGGCTTTGCGGTAGGGCTTCGTAAATGGCCAATAGGTTTTTCACCAAATCGGTTCGCTGCTTTGAAGACATGTGCTGTGTCAGCGGTTGCGAAGCGCCACTTTGTGTTGACGTACGGGCGAAAACTGCGCGTAATAATAGGAGCACACTGGTTCGCGTAGTTTCTTCGGTTCGCAATGCCTCAATAAAAGCCGACCAGAACAACTCGCCTTGTTTGGGGACAGATACGAGTAGGTATTCTTTGTTTTCTGCAAAAGTCAGTAACATTAAAGCAGCCTGCTCCCTTACGAACGGCACCTGGCAGTCTGAGACTGCCGGCGAGCAAAAGTAACGCATTGCAACTTCCAAGAGCTCCATGTCATTCAGGTAATCCATTTCTGCCGCTACCTTCGCTTTGTTAACGATTGCCAAGCAGTAATAAAGTTGTAAACTGTCCTGGTCCTCTGTGAACTTTCTCCGTAGCAGGCAACTGCATAACAGAAGAATACACGCATTGTAAATACAGTACAATTCGATCAAAGAGAAGCAGCACAAACCTTCGCGCAACAGTGAACACCTGCGTGAAATCTACTTTCTCTTCCACGCCACTGGCACCTTCGCCGTACGGACTGTCTAACATATTGAATACAAGATGCGCTAAGGCTTCTAACAATCCTGTAAGTACTAATTTATAACATAAAACGAATCATTATTGTTTACGCGCAAACAAAGGCAAACATTAGGAAGAAACGAACAGATGTTAAATAACGTAAACTGCGGCTTATGGCAAAACCAAGAATGAAGAAGACTATTAAATATTATAAGAAAGTCTTTAATGTAAGCAAGGAGCTTAAAATGCAAAGAAGAGTAAAGGCCAATTTACAAAACACAAGAAAATCAAATCTTACTTGAACTTTTGTACAAATCCTTCCGTTGCCCCAAACGCACGAATTCTGACACAATTTTCTCCATGTCTTCAACTGGCAAAATCGGGCTAAAAGTTTCGGTAACGTTTCCCAAGACTTTGGCAGCTAATACGCGAACGAAAGAATTCTCCGACTTGTCAACTACCATTCTACACGACCGATTGAAAACATGTGTTACCAAAGGTGAATATTTCAGACATGTTTTTCACGTTTTTCTGTTCTTCGGAAATTAAATATATTGAAGAACCTATAGTAAAACTCCGACCTTGTCAACCAGTTGAGACGTGGGATAATTGACGCAATCGGATACACATTCTTACTCTATTAGGAATATGCAAGAGAACTCCAGTACGAAGAGCAACTTGTTTTCTTGATTTCTTAGTTTTCACATTTTTGGACACTTTCGATCATTTGTTAACTTCAGTCGATGCACCCGATTAAATTCTGAAAAACTTTAAAAATATATAATAAAAACAGATGCCATCTGATCAACAATCCAATCATTTCTTTAATTATTAAAATTACGACAATTTAGAAAAAGGCCTGATTTTGATCGGTATCTGAAATGGGTAAAAACACTTGCAATTTTACGGTACTACGCCGATCCGATCTGGATCAAATGATCGGATTTGATTTTCTAAAGATCCGGAAAAACGATTGGCAGTACTTGAATTACTTTCCATGAGACAATTACTAGACGAGCTAGTAATAACGTTGAACAAAGCCTTGACATCTGAATAGAAACTAAGGAGAAACCAGATCCCATGTGAAAACAAGTTGTTAAATGACAGCTGACAAATCGGGAGTTTCCATAATCAGGGTGACAAAATCGGACTTCTACTCTATATTCTTCTGAATTATTTGTGTGTGTATAATACCGGAATAGGCTGATCATCAATTGGCTTTCAGACGCATCGCAAAAAGTTTTGAGACGATCGACAGTACTTGTACAATGCAGCCAACTTTCAAGGATCGCCCAGCGCGTTAGAAGATGTGACGATGTCATAAGATCCTGCTGAAGACGCAGCTTGTTCGCCAAGTCTGGGTCATGAGTCCAATCCGACCACGCCCAGAAAGTACTTGCCAGCAGCAAACTCGCCGACTGAACTATGCCCCGGCCCATGTACATTCCCTCTCCGGTTGTGTGAGGGCGTCCGAACGAGTAAAGTATGTGACCCAAATCTTCGTAGAAATTAGACCATGAGATGGCAGCATCTCGTGTCATGTGTTTCCTTGCAAATCTTGTCCGCACTAACGTCTCTAGCGTTAAGTTCAATGAGCCTACCACAATCAAGCAAGAAAGAAAGGAATTAAAATAATTAAATTGTAAAGTCAAAAAAAAAATCCAAGCTTGAACCAGACTCTTCAAATTTCCCCTATCCATTCTCAACCAAGGACACTGCATTCGAAAAAATAATTACCAAGTTTATAAAATTTTGCTTGATGGCATTCATGGAGTCCTTGAATCAGAATATTTTCCAAATGACCCCAGCGGAGTTCTGCGGGTTCTCCCTCACACCTCAACGCCATCTCCTGCAAAAGAGAAAAAAATTGAAATAACGCACGGTTTTCTTGTCAGAATCTCACTTGAATGAAGCCTGCAACAGTCGTGAATATGCCAGGAACGTTTTCCCTGGTACTACCCTCAGGTAAGGCTGCCCTAATACATTGCTCTCGTAGCACAGCCGCTAGTACGCCTTCCTGGGATTCCGTGAGTCCTCGAAGCCAACGTACGGTTTGATCGCTCTGCGTGACCGGATTTTCGCTTAACACAGCCAGGAGTAATTTCAAGTTATCCAACAGACACGCGAAAAGAATTTCATCTTCCAGGCTAGAGGGCTGTGATTCAACAAATTTCTGTAACGTCATCGTCCAGGGCAAAGACGCCACGTCTTCCCAGTTTTCAAAGCCACTAGCTTCCTCCAATCCGTACTTTAACAGGCTCAGGTTATCTTTCACAATTTCTAGCTGATATAGGACTTGCTCATGATCCCCAGCGTCGCGAATGGCCCGCAATGCCTCATCCAAGCACCACACCGGTGATGTGACGTGCAGCTTAAACAAGTCAAGATCATTCAGCTCAAAGATTTTCACATCGTAGCCACAAGCCGTTTGGTGATCCTTCGCCAACTGCCATACTATCTTCCAGTAATGAAGACAATGTGGGTTTTTTACATCAATAGTAAGCTTTTCTGGCACTCCGTCAAGAACTACAATGTCATCTTCGATTAATTCTGTCCTAAATGGGAAGGTCACATGAATTCGCAAGATATTTTCGGCATGAATTCCGCAATTTTCATCAACAAAAAGGACACCGTTGTAAACGAGCACGGAAAGAAGCACCAAAGCATCTCTCTGAAGTAAAATGTCCTTTTCCACATAACCCAATATGGCTGTACGTGCCAAATTGTGCAAAAACTCCACATTTTCACTGAGATTTTGCCTTGTTTTTTCATTGGCTACGGCCACATTTAAGAAAGAACCAATCAGCGGCGGCAGCCAGTCCGTGCAACTCTCTTCACTTGCCAGGGCACGCGTGATCAATTTCTGCAACAAATTCATGCTAGGTTCTGTTTCCGTGTCTAGAGAGCGTGACAAGCTGAAATCCTCAAATAGGATGTTAACTTGAAGTAATAACGACTTCGTTTGTGATTTTTCGCCCTTCTCCAGATTTGCCAGCACTTTCTTCAAGCTTGAACCATCATGAGTTGCTGTCTTGTTCTTCCGGGACGTAAGCGAGACAGGAGAGGGGAGCTGAAACACTTCCTGAAGAGTATTGTTATCAATCTGCGCAAGCTTGGGAAGTAGGCGATGCCCACCCACTTGCTGCGCCAAATCGGTGATAAATGAGACGACGGCTTTCTGTCTTAAGGTCGGATCACGTTGTAACAACTCTCGTATCACGAAGGAAAACTTAACGGAGGGATCTAAAGCTTCGCTGTCATGCCAAGTCCACAAAGCATTACTCAAATTTGACTGGCTACTCTCCGAAGCTTGCAAGTAGGGTAGGATTTCAGGTATTTCTTGGTTTAAAAATCGCCACTGATATTCCTTTAAAAATTTCCGCCCCTTTAGAAGAAACGTCCATATCTGTCCGGCACAGCGCGCAACCTAGCAAACCAACGCATGAACAGATAAAAACGGAAACGTTCAAAAGCTTCGTATGTCTTTTTTATGAGGACTACCTGTGCATCTGCGTGATGTAGACCGTTTATGGCTAATTCGTGTAAAATCTTGCTGGATAGGAGGAAGTTCAAGTCTTCGGGGTTACGAAAGTCGATGGCAGCTTTAACGCCGAGATATTTAGCAAATAGTTCATGCATCGTCGTATAAGTAGAAATCTGTAGCTTTTCGTCTCTCAGTAGCTCGAGAACCAATTTGTCGCTGGCACCCAAATCTTCATTCTGCAATCCTTGACCAGCGAAAAAAGCCAACTTTTCGAACAGGGATCTTAAAACGGTGTCGCAAACCAATCTGTCTACAATCATTGCCGCTCGAGATGCTTGGAAGCATTCAATTACGCCAGGCACATCAAGGAAAGTTCGCGTTGCAAGCAACGCAGCTTGACGAACGCCAGCGGCTATGTATAAGGCTTCCTGGTAATTTTGGTGCAATGTGTAGTGGCCAGACTGTAAATACTGAGCTAACATGGGCTCAATAACAGGGAAATTGACGACAAGGCTCTTATCCAGTAAAGCGACAAAAAATTCGTACAGCAAGGCACTAGGAAGAATGTCAGCGACCGCCTTAAGACTCAACCAAGGGTCTATTACGTTGGGAATTAAAAGAAGTGAAAATATATAGCTCCTCCGAGCCACAGTGGGATCTGAGGGGTGCTTCCGGAATTGACGAAGAATTTGGGCAAATTTCTGGCAAACTAGGCTTTGCTCCATAGTAGAAAATGATTTGTGGCAATAGTTAAGAATTTTGGAAACGTAAAAAAGCAGCTGTAGTGCATCTGAGCAGCAAGTCTGGGATTTTAGGAGAAGTAGAATACAGTGTAACGTTTCTTTGACATACTGAGAGAGCGAAAAGGCTTCAATTTTGGGAAACGAAGTTTTGTTCGTCTCATTTACGTCTTCAACTTCTACTATCTGAAATGAACAAGACTTAGTTCTTTGTCGATAATTTGCCAATTCAATATACTTCTTGTTCGCAAGTGAAAGCCGGCTCTTGGAGCTCTAAAATTCTCCGGTAAAGCAAAGAAGAATATTTAGTAAGGCTTTCTAATGCGGCTTTTAGCACAAGCTGAGACGTCACGTCCGCATTAGCTTCATCTTCGGAGATTTTGCACAAGTCGAAGAGTGACTAATCATAGAGTACAGTGAGTAGGGAGTACAGGAAACGAAACAAAATTGTACTTGGTGAATAGTAGGTTGTTGCAGAAGAATTTCTGGAGGAAAATCTTGAAGGACAACGCTACTAAAAAACTTGCAACTCTGTATGGGAGAAGTTTCGGATGAGAAGCTAATGGATGACGCCAACGCTTCAAGTATGTTCTTTTCCGATGCTCCAATGGCACATTTTGGGAAAGCCGGCTCATGCATTTTTAACGATGTACCTGTGCTTGGTTTTGCACACAAGAACTAGTATACTTTAACGCATACTTATCAGGAATTAAATAGAATAAGTAACGAAAGAAAAATATTTAATTTGTTTTTTAAAAAAATATTGTCTTTGATTGAGTTTCAAATACGTTTGAAAACCGCATCAACAAACGAAACGTGTGAGTAATAGCTGTCACGCGATTCAGAATGGTTAACTGAACAGCGAATCAATGTTCCATTGTATTCTGTACCACATGTTTCGTGATGCAACCGGAGGAACATCGAGCACCTGCAGCCACCAAATAGGCTAGTGATATAACCGAAATCAAAGATTTTTAGCTGGGCAAGTCCCCAAAGGGACTATGCCCAGCTTATACGATCGGTTGTCGTGCCAAACCTCACGTGCCATTTTAGCTTGGGGGGTATCCATAAGTTGTGTATGTTCGGGGGGTGGAGACAGTGGCGTAACCAGGTTTTTTTTTTGGTACGCACTTTCAGGATTTGGCGCCCCTAGTTCACTTCCTCCATAAGTAATTTAAACTTAAAACGCATGCTTATAAATGACTCAAACACCGACAACGA
>JAHZNP010001415.1:0-20219 GCA_020615345.1 Triops cancriformis
TTGCGACGACACTCAGTAAGAGTTTAACATTTGGGAAAAATCTGAATTGCATGCCTTAAATGCGGACAGCGCAAAAGAAGGCCTATCTTCTTGTAAAGACCACTTCACTTTCCAGAGCATAAGCTCTTGCTTTAAACAATCTGTCTCAGGAAAGAGATCTCCGTAAGTTTCAATCAAAGAGTTAGTGTCTAATTGTTCTCTATATCTTTCGTGACGACTCTAGAAGGAACTAAATAGAAGGAATTAAAAATTTTAACAAATATTCGAGAAAACATTTCGGGGGGGTTATAACCCCCTAACCCCCCCTGGATACGGGGGTGTCTACCAGTATTCACAGGTCCGAAAGTTCATTTTTAGGCAGGCTTAAAAATTGGTTCTTAAACATGGCTACACTGAATTCTAAACATGGGTGTAGCATTATTCACCTTTTTTCCGCTACTGAAATTATGTGTGAGGTTCGGAGGCACGATGCATGATAAACTGCAATTGTAATGAAACCAATATCCCCAAGGTTATTTCTTCACGACAGCCAAAGAATTCTGAAATAGGTAGAGCGACTTAATGACAGATGTTTATTGCAGAATTTTCCCAGTCTAGCGTTCAAGCTTGGCACATTTAAAATTCATGTCTGGTATACACTATTAGTTGTTAAACAATGCACGAAATCAATAGACGACATAAAACCCACTTGACACATTCACCCAATTAAATCTAAGACACCCCCCTTTTTCGCCAAGGATCAGTATATAAACCTTTCATCATCAACGTTAAAGTCACCAGAACCAGATCAGGGTTACAACACGGATCAACTTCAGAGAAAAAAGAAACAGATTGTAATTGAAGATGGCTGCTATTTCAATCCAAAAGGTAATAAAAATAAACGAAAACATAGTTATGTAATTCAAGTAATCTTTATACCTAGACGCTCGTAATGCTCGTCATCTGCGGGCTTGTAGCGAGCATGTGTGTAGAAGCTTTACCTCGTAGATACGAACCTAATGAGGTGTGGAGTGGTCCGCACGCTGACGAGAAAGAACCAGTCTTTGCTGCTGGCCGGGGCATTAGAGCGGTCTCTGATAGACACCAAAATTTATACATGGACTCAATCGTTGCAAGACACGACACCAATCCATTTGCTTTCTAAGGAAAGAAAGGTCAAGAATTTAGTTTCGAAGACCACGGGCAATACACCTCGTACAAAGTTGTATTAGATCAAACCGTTATGCCCCTGTTATAATGCCTCAACACGTCCGACAAAGCCCTTTTAGTACTGCTTCTATATTTCTTCTTTGTAGCACTTAAGAAATACAACTGTTTTCAAACATCGCTAATAGTATGCTTAACACTCGTATGAATTTATTTTGGAAGCATTTTATGAACGAGCTTTCACCAGTTACAATTTAAAAAAAAATATCTTAAAAGAACTGTTGGATTTAGCGTCTTACTTGCTAAGTGGGAATAAAAGAAATTACATGTATAACGATTTTTTTTTTTGCCCTTCATAAATCGAACCTTACCTTTAAAGTACCTTTACCTTAAAAGTGTGCTAGGATCGGAACGAATTTTCTGAAAGAATCAGACCCAATCAGCCTTTGTGTGGGGATGACCTCGATTGGCTGCAGAAGTCGTCAATTGCTAACGTAGTAGAGAATATCGATTCAGTGCTATTCAAATATCGATATATTTGCTCACACAGACGTTTTTATCGACATATCTACCGATTTTTATTTAAATGATCGGCTCTGGCGAGATTCGGGTATTCTTCGCTCCGGATCTTTTTTTTTGGTGCGTGTGTATGTTAAAAATTACTTCAGATCGTATTGAGAAGCATTAGCAAATGATCGATAATGATCTTAGACCCGTCCAGAACACTAGTATTGACGAAGTGTCGGATGTTAGGAATCCGCCTACAACGAATTTTCGCAAAAATTCAAATACTCAGGTCTCTCTGGCCAGTTATGGCTATAATTAACTTTTGACTTGAAGTCTGTACCGCACCCTTCACCACGGTGATTCGTTTTAGTGAGGTTTTACCATGCTTTTGGTTATAATTTCTGTAAGAAACTGACAAGAAAGAAATATCAGAAATCGATCGCCAGAATTTCCTGGGAAAAACAAACAAACAAATATGCCTAGTCAACGGTCTTTTCCTAATGGTACGCTACTGGTCAACAATGAAATTTCCCATTGCGAAAGCGTTGTTGCGGGTCACGGAACATTCGCGGTAGGTTGCAGTAGAACACCGCTGCGCAAGTGCGTGGTGTTCGCAATAGGGCCATTTGCTGGCGTGTTTTTTCATGCCGAATACTGTTCTTGTTTATATTCCGTACATTTCCAGTCGACGTAGTAAGGTATCGTAACGTATTGCATACCAGGAAAGGGCAACAAGTGTGGCCTTTCCTGGTATTTCGGTTAATTGCTGCCCATAACGCAAGCAATGGATACAGTTCGTAGTTAGGAGAAGACTAGTGCGGAAATCCGGAAGCCGTAAATTATTTTATTGCGAATAAAGCACAACTAAGCAGTGAATGCATCGTAACATATCACTGCAATGCATATGCGCCGTAGCAGTACGTCAGATTTTTTTTCACATAATAAATAATTCACTGCTTACTATCGTGCTATTCTCTTCAGTCGCACAACAATCGGGTCGTAAGAATGAAGCACTACAAGAATCTCTCACAGTTTTTCTCTCCCTTATTTTCGCGTAAGTGTTAAGCTTGACATACATATTTTGATTGAACATGCTTACATTTCTGAAAATGTTACTTTGATTTGATGGTCTAGTGATAGTAATATGTGGAAATACTGCTTTTACGAGAACCTACAAATGCACACAGAATAATGCAAGAGTTTCCGGCCTTGAATTCCTGATCAACTACGTCGGTGGAATTACAACTCCAATTGAAGCGGGAGGTGTTTCAGAGTTGCAATGCGCTGCTTTGTGCAATAGCGCTGGAAACAGCTGTCACAGCTACGCGTACAATTATTTTAAGAAACAATGCTTCACCAGAAATGTAACTACCCGATTAACTGGACATATCTGCGGTCGGCCCATTAACGAAGCTCGGTACCAATATACTACCTTTGGCAGTACCTATGTCGCTTACGGTGGTATGCAAAAAATATACTACTTGAAGGAGCGCGTCATTTTCGGTAAAAGTTCAAGGTTTCTGTTTTTTTGTTCTGAACTTGATTAGGAACCAACAAAACGCTGATGGAATGTATGGCCGGATCTATTGTCAGTGGTAATTGGCCTTTGCATTCTCTGTCTTCATACGAATGCATTGATCTCTGCCAGCACGGGCAGTACCCATGTCCTTTTTTCATTGGCATGAGTTTGGCGTGTCAAAGTTGCGCGAATACTTCGTCCACAAGCTGTGACGACCCATACATGAGCACTTCTTCGACTGCGAGAGCTGTCTGCTCCCCAATATATTAAACATTTGATTCCCTTTTCCTCCATCACTTTACTGTTGACTTTCATTATTTAGCTTTCCTATCTCGCCTTCTTTCTTACTTCTGGCATTGTATTAACACACAACTTATAATCAAATATTGAATACTATTTAAAAAATCACTTAGACCACTTTCAATTTTTAGACAAAAGGTGTATGTGTGGTGAACATTATCTTGATTGCACTAAAAAAACAGAAAACAGCGTTAACACGTGTTAACGCTGTTTTCTGTTTCCTGCCTTATGATCAACTACAATATAGAGGAACTATACACATGAAATGTTACGGATTTTCTCTTGCATAAATCTACAAAATTTCGTCTTCAACGCAACAATAAAATATAATCATTAAAATTAAACTAGTGGAGGCGTACATAAAAATTTGATTACAAGTATCGACTCTTAAGGAAAAGATGTTGTCTTACTGAAAGGACGTATTAGGTAGAGCGTAATTGTATGTCATCTAAGCGTCCCCTAAAGGGACATATTTGGTCATGCAAGTGCGCCTGCACGAGTGCGTTTTAAGCTTGGGTCAAACTTTCATTTACTTGACGACCGGATTATCGTTCGGCGTCTTTAACGTGCTACATCTTTGAAATTTCAGACTTCGTGGTATTTGCCTATAGGGCATATTCCATAGCAGGGTTCTCGGTTGCGCTAACGGAGAAGCACCATTGTTTGTACGCTTGGTTATGCTTATCATTTTCACTAGGACAGCACGGTGTTACAATATCAACATATCCGTGTTTATGCTTCCACTGTCACAAGGATTCCTATGGCTTACATCATCAATTACATGATCAACAAAGTGTATACCAGCAGTAGCGGCTTCTTCACGAGCGTTGCACGCACTTACCGGCGCGACCGGGAACCCTGCTTTGGAATATCCCCTTTATGTAAAAAAATGGGGGGAATTGAACCTTGACTGTTCATTTCGGCCGTACTGGCAATTGAAAATCGACATCTTTTCAACTCTAGATCGCGTTTCTCGCTCGCGAAACTTTCAGGGCACTCCTTACAGCTCTGCGTACTCCGTATTTGGCAAGTAAACTGTTCCAACACTAAACTTTCCGATGACAATTTCTGCTCGCTTTTAAAGGCGGAACGGGAGATAACAAACTCTAATATTGTTTCTGTCATAAATAGCTTCGGTCTTTTTCTTCGCTGTAAACCCACCATCTTGCATATTTTAAGTCTCAACGGGTCTATTGGTCATAAACTAACTAGTGGAGGCGGAGCTCATTTACTAAGGAGGAGGAACATATCGGTGCCAGTTCAGTAAACAAGTGCTTCCAATATGAGTTTTACTCCTAAAGGGTACCTTCCCTTAGCATAAAAACTATCTTTTATTTGAGAAGATTAGTTAATATTGAAATGCTTGTCAAGTTTAGTTACTATCCTCACGTAACTCAACTCTTATATGTGACATGTTTTTCTTTCCCTCTCGGGGATGAGAAGACAACAACCCCAGAATAAATTTTGGACATCTCTCGCGCTTTCCTGTAGGATGTCTTGTAAACTTTGTACACTTTTGTAAACCTAAAGTATCACAAGTCAGTTTGGTAATGATTTGTTGACTCACTGTCAGGCAATCAATATTTAGATAGCCACCAATGACTATCCAAACGCCATCTAGGGATGACCGTGAGCCCTTTGAGCACCTCACGAAGAAAAGCACGTTACCTCCACTCGCGGAATCGCTTCCCGATAAAGAGGAGTACGTTCAAAAGCAGATTTAGCCTTCCGTGTCAAATTTTCAAATGCTAAACTCGAACTTCCGAATACGATCGAAATAAAACATGTGAACTCTGGATACAGTTACTTAAACGAAACACGGCTACAACTATCCTTCACAATTACGTGAACCGGTCATAGATCAGTATCTCCGATTCTGTAGATAGATAAGTAACTTGGAAATCTTTCATAGCATTGGCTCCGCTCCTCAGTTTAGGGGTTACACAGATTATCGTAGGTCTCCCTATCTCTGAGAGCTCAGTCACTGTTTCTCAGAGCGTTGTTCCGGTCAACCAACGCACGGCCTCCGAAGAATCCTGAAACTCGGAAGTGAATCCAGTGAACTTCAAGTGATTGTTAATAATGTCGACAGGCTACGATCTGCTATTAGAAAAAACTGGGGTCTATGGACTTTACCAGAAACAAAAACTTTCCTACATGTACTTTGCATCCATTCTCTTATTCATGCCACGACTGACATGGATATTTTTGGGAGCCGTACCGCCCCACAGGTGCCTTCTACCCAATGAAGAATTGGGCGCCAATTTTAGTTTACCTGACCAAGTTCTCAGTGAAAGCATACCATGGGATGTGAGAAATCAGCAATGGTCCCGTTGTTCAATGTTTGATTCCAATAGATCTGATCTTGCGAGCCCGAACGAACTCCCGTGTCAAAAAATTGTTTATGACAAATCAGAGCATCGATCCAGTGTTGTTCAAGAGGTAAATCATACACAAGTGTTGTGTCCCACCTCAAATGTATTTGTATTTGTACAGTGGGATATGGTGTGCGACAGATCTTGGATGAGAGCCACTGCACAAGCAGTCTTTGACGGGGGAAATTCGTGTGGAGCTATTCTTTTAGGTGTTTTGTCCGACAAGTATATAATATTGTAATACTGTATATATTAACCATGTTATGTTGAACGCTAGAATTGGACGGAAAACCACGCTTTTCCTTTCGATAGTGGCCCAAAGCGTTTCAGGAACTATAGCAGGATTAATGCCGGAGTTTTACGGTTTTATGATTTTTCAATTTGTCATTGGTTTTGCGTCAGCTGGAGCATCCGCTCTGTATATTTTGGGTTCGTAATACTCTATTAAAGTTCATTGTAGTGGAAAAGTTCGTTGACTTTTCTTTTGTAGGTGTCGAATTTCTAGGACCGAAAGATCGAACCATACCCGGCATCATCTTCAATTTCTTTTACAGTTTCAGTTATTTCTTATTTTTAGTGTACGCTTATTTTATCGATAGCTGGAGAACGCTTCAAGTGTCTGTTAGCTTAACGTCGCTAATTTTAATTCCATCTTGGTGGTAAGAAAAATGTCAGATATCTCGCGAAGTAGTGATAAGACAAGACCGTTTAGGCTGATACCGGAATCCAACCGCTGGCTCATAACCAAAGGGAAGCTTAGTCAAGCAAAACGGAACATACTGCTAATCGCCAAGACGAATAAATCGAACGTTGATCCCGGAGTTATAGATCAAATACTACAAGAAACGCATCACTTCAACCAAGAAAAAGATGTTGAAAAGAAACGAAAAGAAAAAGGTGTTAAAGATCTGGTCCAACATCCTCAGTTGCTATTTATTGCTATGAAGGTTTGCTTTCTCCGGTAAGAGACTATTTTTTGCTTATAGAAACCTACAATGATTGAAACTTAGACTTGTTTGTAATGCAGCATTCTGGGGACTGTCTTTAAACGTGTCCAACTTGGGGGGCAACGTCTTTGTCAACTTTTTAATTTCGGGTGCGATAGAATTTCCTGCCAATGCATCATTATTTGTTTTCGATAAACATATGGGCAGACGCCTCTCTCTGTCGCTATTGTGCTTTGCGGCTGGCTCGACACTTGTTGCCACTGCCTTTGTTCCAGACGGTAGGCAAAACAGAAGGGTAAAATGACGATTTCGTTGCATAAACGTAATTTTGTGTTAAGACATGGTTTGGTTGACGATTTCTTTCGCAATGGTTGGAAAAATGGTTATCACTGCAGCCTATGCTCTGGTATATATCTATGCATCAGAATTGTATCCTACCGTCGTACGCAACGCTGGTATGGGAATTTCTTCCACCGCTGGCAAAATTGGTGGAATGACAGCGCCTTATATTCTTTTACTAGTAAGATCGGATTCATTCGTTACCAAGTGCTTTGAAACGGATAGTGTTGTGTTCTTTAGGCAGACACCTGGAAACCTTTGCCTATGATAATTTACGGGTGCTTAGCTCTAATTGGTGGACTTCTGGCCATATTGCTTCCTGAAACCAAAGGCAAACCTCTACCAGAAACAATAGACGATATGCACTTAATTACCAAGTAATCACTAACAAACATGATAGTTCCTTTTACTAGAGTCTTTTCGTCTCTTAGGAAACGATCTGTTGTAGAAACGGAATTAACCGAAAAACTCTCTCCTAGTTCTAGTTGTTGACAGTTTCTGCATAAATGGCCTTTACCTGCCATTATGAAGTGCTTCAGTAAAATAGTGATATACAGTCAAAAGCTGATGTAAATGACTGTAAAAATCCAAACAGAAAGTCTTTTGCACTTAGGCTTAATTTCTGTGTAGTTTTGTCTTTTTGACGAATGTCAACAGAATCGTCACCATGCTGTAACACAGTGCCTTACGTCCGCGCATTATTTCTGTGCCATACTTGACACGTCCGGATATGTGTAATTTATAGTTAGTTGGCTGTGGAACATAATAGAGCCTAGGTCCAATGGGTATCAAAACTCGTCCACAAGGATTTCTGACATTTTGTGCGACTGATTCTAACGTATAATATGTAATAAAGATGAAAAACACGGAGTTCTTCCCCAACCATGTAGCAAATACACGCGAACGAGATTGAACTTATTATATACCCGAAAGCGAAATTACTGTGTCGTTTAGGTTATCGTTAACTTTCTTGTTGCGTATGTACTGTACACTTAATAAGGGGTTAGTAGAATGGGTAACATGTGGGGCAAAAGCGTGTTTATACTAATGGCGAGTTCAAGTGATACCGATAAGACTCCAAATCGTTAGAACACGTCTGTACGCTTGCATTAACAGATGCGCGAATAAGATGGACTTTCAGTGAGTAAAATCATCAAAAGAAATGAAAAACTTCATAAATAAAGATCCCGTGGAATTCAGCTCCAAACATACGTGGTACTGAGGCTGAAAACAAGCTACTGTGGCCTCTATATAGGAGAATATCAACGAAGAGAACAACGCACGGTATTCAAGCATAATGTTCTACAGTGATTCCAGTCCCCAAATAGGCACAATCGGGAGAACTACTCGCCTTTGTTATCAGCTATTGGAAACACTTTCGTACGTTTGCGTCAAAGATTCGTGACAAGAAATAACTGAACTGTAAGAGATCTAGCTATTAATGCGATGGATTATATGCAGGAACAGCTCGTTAAAGCGACCAGCCAGTAGACATGACCCTTCCTTATTAAGACTTCTTCCTCGTCGAAGCAGACGAGAGAACACATTAAAGAGAGAACACATTAAAAGAGAGAACACATCTAAGGTCCTTTTCTTCAACGTGAACGCTCAGTTTTGGTCTGTTAACGAAACACCAAAGTGCAGTCGTACAAAATTTACTGAAGAAGTCAATAGAGTTCCGTGGGTGTTATAGCTGAAGTGAATGATGCCGACAGGGTACGATCTACTGCTTGAGCAAACAGGACACTATGGACTGTACCAGAAGAGAAATTTGCTTTATATGTACGTGGCACCCATTGTCATGTATATGCCGCGAGCTGCGTGGATATTTTTAGCAGCAGTTCCCTTACATAGATGCCAGCTGCCCTGGGAAGAAACCAACGCAAATTACAGCTTACCAGACAGCGTTCTAAACACTAGTGTACCGTGGGATTCAAAAAACCAGCAATGGTCCCAATGCACGATGTTTAATACGGATGAAACAGGAGGTGTAACAGAAGTTCAATGCACCCATTACATTTACGATAATTCTGTTTATGCTTCTAGTGCAGTCATCGAAGTATGTGTCTTCTACAAAGAAATTGTATTTAATAATTTTATAATACTTGCATGATTAGTGGAATTTGGTTTGCGACCGGGCTTGGATGAGAGCAACGGCTCAAGCAGTCTTCGAAGCTGGCATATTTTGTGGTGCTACTATAACTGGTCTCCTTTCCGATAGGTGTGAAACTTAAACAAATTCGTACTTTAACTAAGACTAAAAGTGTCTTATACAGGTTTGGAAGGAAACCTACTCTATGTGGTGCGATAGCAGTAACGACCGTAGCCGGCGTTCTTGCAGGAGTGATGCCGGAATTTTACAGTTTCATAATTTTCCGCTTTATTATTGCGTGTGCTTCGATTGGGACCACTTCCGTCTTTGTTTTAGGTCTCGCGTTTTAGTACCACAACAAAAATTGCCCCAAGGAAGAGGTTCCGTTTAAAAATAAGAGTTACGTATTACTGACAGTTGACGTTAGAAATATCTGAAAACTTCTGCATATCAACACTATCTATACGATTTACAACTCAATCGATATCTTCGATTACGAATGCGATAACCTCTTCAGCCAATTAAGCACTTATCCTCCCTTGTTTGCATAGATCGGATTTCCCCCCAGAAAACTAGCTCCGATCCGAACAAAATTTTGGGATGCTGTTAACCGATCTGATGCGATCTTCGGATCGGGATCTTATCTGATCCTCCTGAAAGATCCAGGAGACTGATTTAATTGTTACGCAGTATCTCTTTTTTTAAAATAGGGTCTTATTCCTTGGTTAGATTTTCTCTAGTATCTGTATTTCCATGTAAACTAGATATAATTTCGATGTAGGTATGGAGCTTCTAGGGCCAAAGAAGCGAATGTTTGCTAGCGTCGTTTTCAACTGCGCGTTCAGTTTTGGATTCCTCCTGCTGGCTGTGTACGCCTACGGGGTAAAGGAATGGAGGTGGCTTCAGATTGTGATTAGTTTATCGTGCATCGTTCTAGCTCCATACTGGTGGTATGGAGAATTTTATTTATTATTTATGTGTTGATGTTTAATGTGTTTCTCCGTTAGGGTGCTACCGGAATCAAATCGGTGGCTTATAAGTAAAGGTAGGTTTGCACAAGCCAAGAAAAATATCTTACAAACCGCTCGAGTTAACAAACGGCAGATTGAGCCAGAATATGTTGACAATGTGCTTCGAGAGACACGAACACACGAAACAAACGAAAGTAGCATCAAACCAAAAGATAAGAAACTTATAGACGTGTTACGTCACCCTCAACTGCGGTTTATCGCAATATATATCTGTTGTATATGGTAAGCTAGATTTATTGCAGAACGATTCACTAGGAGGTAATGTACTTAAGATAGCGTTCCTGTTTTAGGTACGCATGTAATGCGGTTTACTGGGGACTGTCCTTTAATGTATCTAACCTTGGAGGCAATTTATTTTTAAATTTCCTCATTTCCGTGGCTGTCGAATTCCCGGGCTATACTTCCCTTATCCTGTTTGATAAGTATATGGGCAGAAGGGTGTCACTTTGTGGACTGCTTCTCGTAACAGGGTTGACACTTCTGGGCTCAGCCGTTGTCCCTAGTGGTAAGACGTACTTCCCGTGAAAAATCACTTTTAATGTTTTACTACAAAAATTTCACTGCGAATCGTAGATATGGCATGGTTAACAATCGCTTTAGCTATGGCGGGTAAAATGACCGTTTCCGCTGCCTACGCGCTCATTTATACTTACACACCAGAGGTTTATCCCACAGTAGTGCGGAATGTCGGAGTAGGCGTTTCGTCTACCGCAGCTAGAATTGGAGGCATAACCGCTCCCTATATCATATTGCTCGTAATATGATGCTTCATATTTTGTTCCGAACTTGAGAAGCCAAATGACGTTTTTTTTTGTGTGTATTTCGGTAGTCCGATTCTTGGAAGCCTTTGCCAATAGTTATTTATGGAGGTATAGCCGTCTTAAGTGGATTTCTGTGTTTATTACTCCCGGAAACTAGGGGGATGTCACTACCAGATACATTAGAAGACATGGATTTTCAGAAAAAGTATTTTACTGTTTATATTTTTTTATTTAACTACTTTCTTTGTCTTCATCGCAGGAAAACGGTACAGAAAACTGAAGTGTCAGCCGCACTTCTCGGTGTACCGAAATCGGAGCGCGTATGAAATTAAACTCGACTAGCTGTGTGGATTTTCCGTTTCTATATTTTATTTTAATATTTTGTTTCTGCGAATGCACAGATCTCTGCACGATGTGTTCAAAGATGAAGAACTTTCTTAACACAGTGGTACAAAAATCCACAATGTAGTACGCCTATAATTAAAATCACAATCTATGAGTATGACATAAGATGATCGACATCGCTTTTAGTGCCAAAGCCAAATTCTCCCTCAACCTGTTTTTAGCGTGAAGAAAATGCGCTGTTTCTGAAAGCACGAAGTTTCCTGACGGGTTGTGTAATCAATCTAATTAGAATCAACCGAAGATTTCAATGATGCCAGTCGATTAGTCGAATTAATTTTTTTAAAATTTCCATCCGCAAAGTGTGTTCTACAGCGTTGCGGCAAAAGCCGAAAAGGTTTAATTTGCTGAAATCTTGCAGACATCAACAATAAGAGTGTGTAAAGTTTCAACTGTTTCAATGTCTAATTACTGGCTTTTACCATTTAACCTGTGCTTGTTGCAATCTTGACCCATCTACCCGCACTGTGTAGTTCCCATCCGTGGCTCCAAAGAAAAAACTTGGAGGTCCGTTGGAGAGCATGAGTTATAGATACAAAGACTAATTATCTAAATACTGTAAATTATACAAACCCTCTTATCAGACAAGGTTAAGTTGATTATCGGTCTTATGGAACATGCTTTGGCTTAGTTCTTTTTTGTGTCTAGTTCATCTAGTTCTCGGAATCTTATTTTTTTCATTATTCTTTTCGATTTAGCCAACTTCTCTCGTATCCCTCTACGGAAAAAGTAAATAATTAGAGAGGCCTTATTCTAACCACATGCAATGGGCTAAGATGAAATTTCCCGTTGTGAAACCACTGCTGTGCATTAACCTGGGGAACAACAACAATCCAGCCCAAAAATGCTGTGCGATATCTTGGCCTGACCTATGACTCCCAGTTACTTTGGACGAAGCACATAGCGCTTATGTCAGCCCAAAGCAACCAGATTCTACTAAGGATTCAAAAACTAACCGGTATAAGCAAATCCATCAACTGCTCCCAAGTACGCACGCTCTTCCAGGCAGCGGTCACCCCAAAGCTACGCTACGGGTACCCGGCATGGTGCAACGTTTCATCTTCGAGGCTTCGCCCGATCGTTCAAACATACAGACGGGGCCTGTTAACCATCACAGGTGCCCTGCAAACGACACCAACAGTAGCCTTGGAGATCGAAACGGGACTTCTACCACTTACGCTAGTCCTGGAGACCACACTCCTTCGCCACTACGCATCCAGATACTGGCAAAAGTGGCCAGTATCGCCGGATGCCTCCAGACGTAGAGCTTACACCTCCTGTACCGAAAGAGCGAGATTACTGGCGATGGTTGCTTGGAAAGGTTCATCTACGTGCCTCGCTGAAGCCCTGAAATGGACCGAGGAATCTGTGATGGAGACTTGGAAGAATAGCTGGGAGGCGACCATAAGCCCCTTGAAAGACCTACACGTAAATCCATCACACCAGGGGATCGTTGACGTAAGACTACGTAGGGGTATCATCTCTAAGATGATACGAACAAGAACTACGCACTTTCCAACGAAATCTTACCTCAAACGCATCGGTAAAGTGGATTCGGAATTCTGCTCCTGCCAAGATCGTACATACCAAGACCTACCACACCTTTTGTTTCAGTGCCGCAAATTAAATCGAGAAAGAGCGTTACTGCTAAGAGAGTTGAGCACTCACCACGTTCATTTTAACGCGCAAGAAATTCTTACCAACAAGAAAATCTTCCCGGCGCTGGTCACATTTATGGACGAAGCAGCCAAGATATAAGCCTATAACCCCTCCCCCCCTACCCAAACCAACCCTTTATCAACCTACCTGAACCCTGTCCCCATCCTTCCCTTATCTCATCACACCTCCCCTACCCACTGAATGTGCCTAGCACATTCAGTTTTTGTTGTTTAAGCTCCATCTTCCCCTAATGTTATTGGATATTTGTAAAAGTGCAATTTTTTCTGTACGGACAAATGCCGGCAATGGGCGCAAGCCTACGCGGGCCAATTCAATAAAAAAAAACACTGCTGTGAGTTACTGACTGTTTACGAGAAGAACGTTACGCAAGACTGTGGGCCATTCGCTCAGTTCGTTGATGGCTCAAGTGGTGGCGAAAACATAACATAGAGTCCAGAAAATAAACAGATAAAAGGTTGGTAAATGGAACGGTCCACCCACCGAACCAGACGTCTGTAACGGCGTATGACTGTATGTATGGCCGAATGGTGAAAGGTAAAGTACCTTACATGAATGCTAACTGGGTAGCACTTTAGAATTGCACTAAGAAGCAGTGTTACTTAGCGAATACAAAGTTACAACGAACGTGATAAACTAGAGTTACAGAACGGAATACTATGAGTTGAAAACGTACTCGTGACGTCTAACGGCCCAAGACAATAGTCCAATAGTACACAATAGTAGGCAACAGTTCACAAGTCTTAAGTTTTTATTAGCAAGCTTTGCACAGACATTTCCCATTCCCCGAGCGCTGGCTATGCCAGAACATGACGGTCCGAAATACGAGAATGCTTACTGTAGACCTTGCTCTGTAACACAACCTTGTGACGCATCTACGTTGGAGCTTCTATGTGATCCGCATTCACAAAAAGACAAAAACCCTTCAAGTGCCTTTTTTTCATGAACTATTAATCGTTTATCAACAGGCTTCGAAGATTCGTGCTAAGAAATATCTGATGTATTAAAGACGCTATTTGTGTATGCACGGGATGTATGCACAGGCAGCTTTCGTGGGCAACCATTAAGACGATAGGATCGTTCCTTATCACGACCGTTTCCTCTCTAAAACAGATGAGAGATGAAGTTCGCTCCTTCGCTGTGACACACTTCAGTAGTACTCCGTTGCTATAACCGCGCAGAGCGTATTAATTATTTATCGTAGTAGTGTTATGATAACGTGAAGCTACGGTGAAGTGCACGATGCCGACCGGGTACGATTTACTGCTTGAGCAAACAGGACACTATGGACCGTATCAGAAGCGAAAACTCCTTTACATGTACCTGGCCCCCATTGTTATGTTCATGTCGCGTGGTGCATGGATTTTTTTAGCAGCAGTTCCATTGCATAGATGTCAACTGCCCTGGGAAGACACCGACGCAAATTACAGTTTGCCGGATAGCGTTCTAAATACGAGCATACCGTGGGATTCGAAAAACCAGCAATGGTCCCAATGCATGATATTCAATACGGATGAATTAGGCAATGTAACAGAAATTCAATGCGACCGTTACATTTACGATACTTCTGTTTATGCGTCTAGTGCAGTCATCGAAGTATGTCTGTTTTTCCGAAGAATTATTTTTAAAGAATTTTAACAATACTTGCACGGTTAGTGGGATTTGGTTTGCGGCCGAGCTTGGATGAGAGCAACGGCTCAAGCAATCTTCGAAGCTGGCGTATTTTGTGGTGCTACCATAACTGGTATCCTCTCAGACAAGTCGAAAAATTTAAAAAATTGTTGCTTGAACGAGTCCGAATTCAATGTACTTTATACAGATACGGAAGGAAACTTACATTATGTGGCGCTTTAATGGTGACAATCGTTGCGGGCGTGCTAGCAGGAGTAATGCCGGAGTTTTACAGTTTTATAACGTTCCGTTTCATCATTGCGTCTGCATCCATTGCAACAGCTACGGTCTTTGTTTTAGGTATCAAAGTGGTCCTCTATATTACTACGTAAATTAACCATCAAACCAAATAAAGAACAATGTCTACTTTAAGCACTTCACAGTACTCACCCCCCCCCAAGAAAAAAAAGGCACCAGACAAATTTCTGTAGCTAACACCACGGCAGTTGCACGAGCGGTCCCATTCCATCCCTTTTTCGAATGATCCGTGACTGGCAGCAAGCTTTGCGCAGTACGAAATCTTCGTGCTAGTAGCGTGCCGTTCACTGTAAAAAAAAATTGTAAATTTACAATTGCAGCAAAAAATTATAAGGACTTAACTGTAAAAATACTTTAAAAATGTTTTTCTACAACAAATTCGTGGTTAAGAAATCAGTTTTGTAAGTATTTTCACAGTGAAGTCCTTGTAATTTTTTGCTGCACAACGAATCATTGTAAATTCTCAAAATAATTCTTTACAGTGTTAGCAATGGGCCGTTTGCTGTGCTGGGAATGGGACACAGCTCGCGCAACTGACTCGACGTTAACATAGGACCTTTTATTTCTGAAGAGTACTTCCAGAACATGGGACTTACGTGTCCGTATCTTTGCCTGGTCACGTGACTCTCGCGTTATGATTTGTTACGCAAGTGCTGGCAACTTAGAATGAACAAGATTTTTGTATTCTTTACTATTTGAATTTTGAATTTTTGGCGAATATTATATTTCAGCATGTAAAACTGTGAAATTCTATTCTCTGCAGGAATGGAAATTCTTGGGGCGAAAAAGCGTATGGTAGTCAGTATTATATTCAACTGCGCCTTCAGTTTGGGGTTCCTCCTTCTGGCAGTATTGGCCTATGTGATACAAGGATGGCGGTGGCTTCAAATCGCCATTAGTTTAACTGGTCTGCTCTTAGTCCCCTATTGGTGGTATGTCGCATTTGCTTTTAAATTGCGATGAATCGATATAATTTTTTTAAAGAAATACGGATTTAATATAGCTTTTGAATTAGGGTGTTACCGGAGTCCAACCGATGGCTTATAAGTAAAGGCAAGCTCGAACAAGCCAAGCAAAATATCTTAGAAGCCGCTCGAGTTAACAAACGACAGATTGATCCGAGATATGTCGACAAAGTGCTGCGCGAAACGCAAACCATCGCTGCAAACGAAAGTGGAATGAGGCCGGAAGATAAGAAACTCAGGGACGTGTTACGTCATCCTAAACTCCGATTTATTGCTCTCTGTCTTTGTTGCATATGGTAAGCTTACTCTGTAAGAGTTAAATGGGCGGTTGTGTATTGATGATAACATGGCATTATCTTAGGTATGCGTGTAATGCGGTTTACTGGGGACTGTCCTTTAATGTCTCTAACCTTGGCGGCAATTTATTTTTAAATTTTTTAATTTCCGCGGCTGTTGAATTTCCGGGTTACGCCTCTCTTATTCTATTCGACAAGTACATGGGCAGAAGAGCATCACTTTGCGGATTACTGCTTGCAACCGGCTTGATGCTGCTCATCACACCTTTGATCCCCGATGGTATACTTCAGATGATATTATAATATTTATTGCTATAAAATTGCGGCTCTTAGAAGTGACGTGGTTAGCTATTACTCTGGCAATGGTGGGTAAAATGACGGTTTCCGCTGCTTATGCGCTCATTTATACGTACACAACAGAAGTTTACCCCACTGTAGTGCGTAATGCCGGTATGGGCATTTCGTCCACTGCAGCCAGAATTGGAGGCATAACCGCTCCGTATATCATATTGCTGGTACCAGAATACTGAATAATTTTTTTTTAAGTCTGGGAGACGTACATTTTTCGTTTTCAAATCGTGTTTTGTAGGCCGAAACCTGGAAACCTTTGCCAATGGTAATTTACGGAGGTATAGCGGTTTTTAGTGGACTGCTGTGTTTGTTACTCCCAGAAACTAAAGGAATGTCATTACCGGAAACATTAGAAGATCTGGGTCTACAGAAAAAGTATTTTTTCCCCTATAACAAACCTTACGTTACCGTCTTTTTTTTCGTTGAACCTAGGAAACCAGTACGCCCCACTGAAGTGTCCGCTTCACTTCTCGGTGCAGCGAAATCCTAGCTATTTCAGCGAACTAGGATAAGTGGGATGAATTTGCTATTTATCAACATTTCTTCATTTTTACGTCTTGTGAGTGCGGAATTAAAAAGCCTTACTTTGAGAGTTAAACTACGTTCTGTGGTTTAGTTTTGTTCGGAATCCAACATGCAGTAATTCCAGAGTGCAAGGAACAAGCTAAATGACCGTACACTGCCGAGTATACGAATAATATTAATTTAATCAAGACGAGTGTTTCATAAGTTTTTGGTACCAGTGAAGTAAAAACGTCTCCAAAATTTATCTTCGAGCCTGCTCTTGAATTCGAAATATTCGCACAGTTTTTGTGAAAGAATGTCTGATTGCTCTTAACCGAATTATCTGCCTTTATCCTGTGAACCTGTACCACAAGCATTTCTATGCCCTGTAATGGCCACATCATGACAAATAGCGATTTATTGACCGCCAATAAACTTTTTCAGCAAATAGCTTCTGAACAATAACACTGTTTACTGACGGAGCTTGTAATTTAAATAAGGGTTAATTTTTTAGCTTACGACTTGACTCTACAGACTGATTCTTCGTAACAGAAATAGGCCCCTGTCATACCAGGATCAATACTAGGAAACCTTCAAAATTCCATTATTACAGATAAATATTTTAATACCCTTCATATACAAGATGTAGATAAGAAAACAAAAGCGGAATTCGCAAGGATTCGTGCAGGGGTACAAGGTTACAAAGTGCAACCTATAAAGGAGAAATTTTTCATAACGAATTTCCCAACCAGAGCCTACGTAATTTATTGTCTTTCTATTCTCGATCTTACGGCAGCCTTTAAGCTAATGGAACTTTTACAGTTTAATGGAAGGGTCCTCCCTTTAACAATCACTAGTTGTTGCACAAGGGAGTGCCCCTTTACAATGTGCAAGAACATGCGTGTTCGATTCACCAAGTAAGTTGATATTCGTTATTAGATTCAGCGTCTACAAAGTATGGTGCAAGATGTGTACAGAGGGCAGCTGGCAAACAGTTCTACCGCTTTTCAAATTTTTGCAGTGCCTAGGCTGTTGGCCATTGGTAAAGTTTGAACGAAGTAACACCGGTTTATTTCCTCAATAAATCCGTTTAAGGCATTTCTTCATAGGATGTTCAAATTACGCAGAAAGACGGGCTTGGCTTAGTATGAGAAATGTTTATTTCATGTTGTGGTATGGGATCTGCTGTTGTACTGTGTTCTTCGCGTCAACGCCGTTGGTTCTCAAAACTGTAACGGAGGCAGCTACGTACAGCAAGATCAACAATTGCTTGGATTTTCTCAGCTTCTCTGTCCTCGCTGTTGTTGTGCCTCTTACTACGTTATGCCAAATGAACAAAGCCGTTAACGTAATTCAATGCATAGAAAAATTGGATCTCATATTTGGCACTACAAAAGTGGAGCAAGATAATAATTGGCGAAGATGCTATTGCATATTTTTTACCCTTATATACCTAGTAAACTTCGAGATTGAATCGAAATCTTTATACTTTAATTCTTAATCCCTTGCATTCTTAGGTGGTTGTGAACGCAGGAATAAGTTTTGCCTTCAGGGATTACTTAAGCAACTATTTCACAGACTTACTGTGGATATATGTCGGATGTCCTACATATGGATTTATGTTTGTCTATCCCGCAGCTATACTGCTATTATTTGTACATTTAAGCTTGATTCTGGCGCAAAAGTTTGCTGCAATGGCGGAATGCGGTAAATCCATTTTTAGAGATTCTACGGATCAAAAAGACGTTTCTGGGCTAGAAGACTCTTCCCGGAACTGTTTTCTGTGAGTTAAACGAATCTTTATAAAGCCTACAAGTAAACCGGTGGTTTTATTCAGATTGAATCAGATTGGCTCGAAAGCGTCACTGTGTGGGAAACTTGACTTGTTGCGACTTACGTACTTTGAAATTGAGCGATCATTCGTGAGCCTTCAAAATTTATTTTCAGTACTTTTTTCGTTGATAATACCGTGTCAAATGTTCCAGACCTTAGCCAATGGGTACTGTTTGTATATTTCCATTCAAGGATTTCATTTATTACGTCGCTGTTAGAGTACTTGCGGTGAAATTGTTGTCCACCACGCCACTACTGGAGCGAGATTCGTTTTCATTTCTAGGAACACTCGTTTTTTCTGTGTGTCAGTGCGTTCACAACATAATTTTCATATCATTAACTTGTTGGGCTGCGGATAACTTGTCTGCTAAAGTAGGTTAACTCCCAATCACGCTTTCAATTATTTTTACTAATTGACATTTGAAAGTCTCTTGAATTCCGTGAAGTTATTCTCGGAAGCTGCTCGTCAAATTTTACGCCAAGGGAACTTGCTATAGTAATTATGCTCTTTCCGTCTTTCGTCTTTCAGACATTAATTTTTTGCACATTCCATAACTCTGTCGTTTAGATTCAATCGATAAAACATTGTTGTCCTCGAATAGTGATCAACGCTGGGGGACTTTTCAACATTAGCAGAGCTCTTGTCCCTTCGGTAATGTATTGTAACATGACCACTTAGATTGTTTATTGTTTATCATGCTTATCGATCTCCTTTATAGATCGCAGGCACTCTGATAACCTATTTCGTAATTGTCTGCCAAACGGAGCAGCCGGGAAAGCTTTAAACCTTGTATTGATGCGTTACTAATCACTTTCCTTTTCTCTTTTATAACATGCGATAATAATCATACTCCGCGCTTATCGTGGAGTCCTTTCCACGGAAACCAACCTAACTAGTGCATCATAAGCCTGGGACTCGGAATTTTCCTCTTCTTACTGCACGCCTTAAGAAAAGACCTGATCTAGTGTCTCAAATGTAAAGTAAAAAATAATAATAATAAAATGAAAACTCGCGCTTACTATGTTAAAAAGTGTTTTCTCACGGAAGGAGCGTTAGATTTTATTTAGCACGTGAGTAAATTGAGCTTGCGTTGCAGAATTTGTTTACTATTCTCCATATACCACTAAAAGCTGTGCGCTGAAGTGTTTTTTCTTCTATTTCAGTCATAATTTTGCACTAACAAAGGACCACCTATTAATTTATTAAAAAAGCTTCCAAATTTCGCGGTTTTACGTTTCATATAT
>JAHZNP010001416.1:0-20218 GCA_020615345.1 Triops cancriformis
AAGAATGAAAAAATTGAAATCTGTGAATTGAAATGTGAATGAATATGAAATTTTCTGTGAATGTGTTTTTTTACTTATGTATTTGTTTTTTGTAATCAAGAAATCTTACATTACAAAGATGATTGGCATATTACCAAAATACAAAAGCTTGAAAGTAAAAAGTGATGTGCGCTTACTTCTAATTTTCACAGATGACTCTATAATAAGGGTGTTCACCAACTAATTTTGAAGCTGTTTGACTACTTTATGGGGTGATCGAATTGCCAAGTATTAGGGCCCAAAACAGTCAGTAAATGGAGATATATAACAAGTTTAAGCGCGTTCGTCTGCCAAAGTTTGGTCTTCTTCACTGTAAGAAGGATGATTTAAATGCTAAAATTTGGTCCACTACTACTCAATTTAAGGGGACAAAAGTCACCAATTTTTGGGGGACATTAGCACCAGTTTCTTGTTAGTCCGGTATACCAGTATTTGGGGGATGTATGTACCTTTTTCTGGGGCGAGGGACCGACCTCCAGTTTTTGGGGCCAAAGAAGCCCCATTCTGTATCCCACACTTTTTGGGGTCCTTTTCCACCAAAAAGTGGGGGATTTTTTTACTGTGCAGTACCTCTGCAACGTTAACTACGTCCTTTCTAAAACGCTTCGGTTCCGATATGAAGGCATAGGTCACTGAATGTACGTAACAACTGCTAGAACTAAAATGCGGTAAAAGCCCGCAACTCCTATCAATGGGTGAAGAAGTTATCTACATAAACGAAAAAATAGTAAACTATGACGTCGTACACTTAAAAAAATAAGCGCAAAACAATACATAACAAAAGCACGGACACGGCCTACGAGTTTTCGTACGGAATACGACACAAGAAGTTCTCACGTTACCGCGCTAAAGTCCATGGGTGTATCGGTATTGCTACTGTACCGTCGACGGTCCTTTATAGTTCTCCTCAGTTCTGTTTACTCTCTCTCTATATTTCGAGGTATAATAAATCTTTACGATAGCTAGTTAAATTTATCTTTGATATATTATGAGGCTAACAAACTTTAACAGTAGTTTCTTCTAGAGGTTTATTTTACCCTTTATGTAGTATTTGAAACACCTTTCAATTTCCAAACTGGCGTCCATATTCAACAATTGTTGGGATAGGCACCCAATAGCATTTTTTTAAAAAAAATTGTAGTTTCGTCTTAGGCTTTCGAATATTGCTGGCAGCATACATTTGAACGAGGTTAACTTTCGTATATAAGTGCTTGACTAATTACTGATACAATAACGTAATGCTTTAGGTAGCGTACCGCATTCGTCTAAAATTAAATAAATGATAAGAAAACTACCGTATGCTAACGAAACGTCGCTTGTGCGCGCAATGTTCCACCGCGATCCAAACATTCCCTAACCTACGGTTGATCGCAAAGCAATTTTCAATTGTTGCCCATTGCGAGCTAGAATAGGAACATTTGCTGTGGGTCCTGCTTTTTATTTACTTTTGTACGATTACTCTATTCTGCAGCACTCGGAAACACGCATAAGACATGAAACAGTATTTCTTGGAATACAGTTTTTCAGCAAGGGCGCCATTTGCAATTATGGATATCATCGATCTGATGTTGTCCCAGTCAGCTACAAAAGGCGCAAACTTATCTCGTCTTAGGTTCGTTTCACTCAGCAATAACGCACACAAAACTTTCAGTCTCAAGACGCCATGTTTGCAAAAATTTCGTCGGCCGAATTAGCACAAGCGTTTGCAACGTTCCAAGTGACGCCCTCGAGCGATAAAAAAATTGACATTTGGTCAAAATGAGTGTTTTTATTCTCCCACTAATGACATTAGCAGCGAGTTTTTGGTACCCATTAATAGCGTTGTGGGATAATTTTCACCCAACACGCCATTTAGCTGCACCAAAGCGTATAATTACTCTAATCCGGAATTTCAAAGTACGCTGGCTGCCAAACCTGTATTAGTCAAACCACGGAATTCCACCCCTCTTTCAAAAGAACGAACGAAACCGGTTCAAAAGTGGGTTGTTTAGCAAACACATCCCCTAACATGTTTCACGATTTATATCCGCAAAAGGTTATAAAGACGTAAAGTACTGCAAATCAAAATCTTTCAGCTAATTTCCGCCTTTTTCCTTTCCGTTTCATCCGTACCACTCCTTTCCTGTTCTTATATAATAAATACGCACTAGGGCAATCCACCTAAACCTCCTTAATGTCTCATACGGTTTTGTCTCTTGCATTTCCTTTCCTTTCTTCCTTTTGAAATGTACTAGATATTCCTGCACATTCAATCTACAGGAAGCTAAGCCCCGTATTTAGGAACGGCGAGTCAAGTCGCTAGAAATATCAAAGCCCCATGCTCAATCAGACATCCCCAAAGCCACCAGCGTACCAAAAAGACACATCCCGATTCGCTAGAGAATAGTAAGATTTTCTTCTTTCTTCAATTTTTCCCTTTTCTTCCCGCGAAAGTTCGACGCTCGATTTCCACAATATCTTCCATCCCCCCGTACCTTTCTTGTTTTGTCAAAGAAGGCGGGGCATCGGTCGCTCCTACCAGCTGCGACCTGCTGTTCTTCATTTCACGAACCCAAGCTCAGCTGGCATACCTTACCAGACAACATTGCTTTTCTCTCCGCAACCTATTCTCGATATTAGGAACTAATACACTCTAATATTTGTTTTCTCTGCTTGAATCTAAAAAAAAATCCCCTTTCTCAATTCGTTACAATTCCCTTTGCTTTATCCGGAGAAAATCATAAAACGAAAAAAATGCACCCAATAAAACACGTCTAGTGCAAAGCCAAGTGGCTGAACTTCAACACTCTGTTCCTTTTAATTGTAAAGTTACAAAGACAGACGGGAAAAAAACTTCTTTTCTTCCGCTCTTTCCGCCAAAGTTGAAAAAGTTCATCTGGAGCCAAGTCTTTGGGTCCCAACTATAAAATAAACACGTTCGCCTACTTGGTCACGCCTAGTTCGCTCAATACTAAGATCGTTCAGTGAACAATTTAGCGCCGCACACTTAATAACCTATTTTCCCCTTCCCAGCGTTGTTTTTACATAATAATTTCTCAACCCACCCCTCTTTCCGGAAACTTTATTTCATCTGGCTCTCTATTGCCCAAGGGGGGTGGGGTGTTGACTGGTTCCGTCTTATTTATCCCCCTTCGTTTTTTATTAAGGAAGTCAAAAAGGGAGTGATGTTGGGGTTTGGAAATACCACGCAAAGCTGAAGCATCTGAGCAGACCTGGCCGCTACCAAGGAGGCGGAGCTAATCGATAGCTAGTCCTACAACGCTACAGAAGGATGGTGGCGGGGGCGAGAGCATTAGTGCACCCTACACTATTCTTATGAGCAAAAAAGCTCAGCACTTAAACACATTGTGCAACCGACAAAAAGAAAGCTAAGTAAAAACCATCTTCATCAAGCATCGCTCATTTGCATAGATGCTATTTTCGGGAGCGTCATGACGTAGATGGTTGCACCTGTTGCAGTTGTGGGTGGGAGCAGAGAAAATCGAAAGAGTTGCATACCGCTGCCGTTTCCTTAATGAAAAATGCGCATTCCCACCTGGCTCAAAAGTTTCAGAGCAGGCGGAGTCACGCAAAAAAATAAAACCTAACAACTAAACTTACGAAACTAACTTGTTCGAGTTGATAACTTACTTTTTTGCGGGTTGGTTATCCCCACAAGTGAGTTAATGACTAAATAAGTGGGGGTTTTATACCTGTCACCAAGTACTGAACGGAAGTCATGATGTTTGGTCGCAGCGCAAAACGCGTTAGGAATGCCAAATTTCCTCCCTGAATGACAGAACGAGTCGGGGAAACGAATTTCGAACGTCAACCGGAATGGAAGTTTCACAATATCGTATCGGGACCAGTGGACGTTTATCCGAGGAACCGTTAACACATCTAAAAGACAAGGAAGGAAGTTTTAGTCACATTTATTGCCCAAGAAATCAACAAGTTTGAAATACTTCCGTTTTGCTTGGGGTGATGTTAAAGTACTTGTTGAGCTCGTAAAATGTTGTAGTTGAATTTAAGAAAATGAGGTAGAAAAACGGTTCTTACCGGGCAAATAGTACCGAGGTAGCGAAATAACAATTTTTAATACAAAAACCACACCATTCTCATATCCCCATAATAAGCAATTTAAAACTATTTTTGACTTCAGGCCACAACGTGCACAACATTCTCTACAGAAGATTCTAAAAACGCCAAATTGCTCGAGGGCAAGACAAAACGTGAGGAATAATAATGACAACTTGACAATAGTTACAATTATAAGTTTAAAACACGAAAATTGTACATAATACGCAATTAAGAGAATGGCAATGTTCACAAGTATTAAAATTGTTTTGAGATGAAAAAATATAGTAATATATAATTTTTCGTGACTTTGACGTAGATTTTTAAAAATTCAGAATGTACAAAAATATGAACGTTAAAGTGTTTCAATTCTAAAGTGTAATTATTTCTTGTCAATATTTCAGGTGAAAAGATTAGGGTGAGGCGCCCCGGCCCTACCTACCTACATACCATAATAAATTTACACATGATATTCCTTGTACGCATGCAGATTCCACCTTAGAGGTGGGAACCGGAGGAGGAAAAGTTGAAAATTGAGTAAAAACTTGCCTTAAATACTCTTTTACCGCGTCACACGGCACACACATACATAGGTATCACACCGACTCATGAAAATAATCACAAAAAATGGATTGTTTCTGGGATCAAGGCAAGAGAAAAGCGTCGGAATTTAGGAAAACACCTAGACCTAGAACTACATACGTAAACAAGGGAACCACCATCACAACGGCCATTGGAGGTCGCAGATCGCTTCCAAGGCGCGCGTTGACGTCACGATTCAAACTTTCAAATACGCTTCCTACGCTATTCACGCATTCACCTTGACGATTTAACTTTCGTAAAAGTTTCCTTTCACTTAATCCGATTAACTTGAAGCCACAGTGACTTAACAATTATTTACATGTCCGGGCTTGTGTATTACTTGACTTGTAGACTTTTACTTTCCTGAATTGCATAGAAACTGGCCCTTTTGGACAAGTTTCTGACCTTTGCTTGTCCAACGGTTTTATGGCGGCAAAAAGAATGTTCCCCAAGAAACATGTGCGTTTCTTAAACGTTACTACCTCCATGGAACATAAGCTGTGCGATGCTATACACTTAGGCAATTATAAGTAAACTCGCCTTGTATTTTGTTTGACAAAATAAGTAATAACGGCAAAATTTTAGTGCTGTCCGCAACTGTTTATCCGAATCCGTCAAAAGCCACCAAGGTTGTAATCCGGTGGATGTATTTAGCCCGGTTAAGAAGATAGGTATGAGTCCTATTCATTTCGCCACAGGCTTAGCGAAATCACCGTCCCAACTTGGGATCCTTCGCATGCTCTTAGAATACGGCGCTGACCCGAATCTTAGGTAACGGACAGGAGACTAAAAAGAAAAGATAAATTACATTTGTATTTGCTTAATAGTAACCACGATGGTGTTACACCAGTTCAAATAGCTGCCAGTTGGGGTAATTGCGAAGCTTTGAAGATTTTGATGGAATTTGGAGGCGATCCGTCTTTGGAAGACGGCGATGGCAAAAATGCCTGGGACTTGGCACTGCAAGAAACGCATTGGAGCACGCTGAGATACCTGGAAAGCGTCGAAGGACGGACGTTGGCTAATGAAGCGTTTCTGTCGTCTTCCAGTTGCTCGTCGTTTTCAGTGGGTTTAATCACGAGCGACGCTGAAGAATCAGCACAATCAGCCAATGGCTCTGTCGCTTTAGTCGATGAGTATCTGTACACTGACGATGATGAAGGAGTCCAACTACTCGAGCGGCGATTCCCTAGCTGGGTTGGAAGGTACACCAGACACCAAAAAATTAGATTTTTTTATACTTATTTTTCCGTATTTTTTTCTGTGTTTTAGCGCATCTCCTAGTTGTTCAGATGAACGCAGTGCTTTAAATGGTAAAGCGAAGTATTTCTAATCCTGTGATATTATATAAATAAGAAATATAGCAAGAAATTCAAAACTGAATTCCTTTTCTATAGAGGCGGTATTGTCGGACACGAAAAGCTCAATCGGCTCTGAATCTTTGGAATCAGTGCTATCGGACCAACTGAGGGATGAACTGAAATTTTATGGTGAAAATCCAGGGCCCATAACCGGTACAACCAAACGTCCTTATTTGCGTTTATTGGGTCGGTTACGTCGACACGCATTGCCTACAGTATCTACTTCCCTGACACCACAAGGTAACGTAGATATTTTGGTGTTATTCAGCTGGTTGCTACTACTCCTGGTTTTCATTAGTGTATTACCCGGCGGAAATTCGACGTTGTTTTCTTCAGTTCCCGTTGCCAGCCACGGAAGCCAATTTGGGCCTCGAGTTGGAGACGATGATGACGGATTCCTTGTCTAAGCGCGACGTTGCTTGGAGAGAAGGCATGGCCAAGCATTGTTTCAATTACCTGTTACTAGATCCTCGCTCGCTGGGCAGTCGGGAACTCATTCATCCAGAAGAGCAATTCCGGAATTTCATATCTTCCATTTTCTATGTGGGTAAGGGACAGCGTTCTCGGCCGTATGAGCATCTCTACGAGGCTGTCAAAACACAGGATCTCAGCCAGGTAGAATTAGACGGAACGAAACCATATATAACATTGGTGATGCAACCAAGCATTGTTGTCATAGGCAAATCCGAAGATTACAAAAATACGGGAAATTTGGGAGAGTGGGTGTGGCGTCGTATCGTTGCACTTATTCCATAACACGATACCGGTCGAAGCTTACACGAGAGAAGCAGCCATGATTGAAGCACTAGGTAACTTTAATGAGTACAGTTGCACGGTGTTTCTTCATTTTATCCGTTTTTACTATAGTATATTACATTTTTATTATAGTATTTTTTTATTGCAGTATTTTTCAGATTTGTTTTTAAAAGTCCGACATTTATTTTGGCTTAGGTCTTCGGAATTTGACGAATTTACGGAACGGTGATTATTACGGAGCAGCTGCGGCTTGGTTTGCCAGTGATAAACGGAAATTAGGCCTCCAATTACTCATTAAAGCATTCCATATTTTGAGCTACGAAGGGGAGCGGCAATTAAAACAAGCAGACTTAAAATTATAGTATTAATGTGACGTTCTACAGTACAATGTGAACTTTTCCTCCTTTTTAAACAAAACAAACATGTGATGTTTAAGAACCCCGTGTTATGACAATCAGTGACCTGTTCTTTTTAACCCAACTTGATCCTGCCCGTTGATACCAATGAGAGTTTAAATAAATTGGCTAGTTTTTCAAACGTTGCATTTCCCGCCTTTTCATTAAACAAGTGGCACCGCCTCTTTGCATAAAAGATAACCATGGCGAGTTTTACGTTCCGCTTTTTGGCTCTGGTTGCTTTCTTAATTGCCATTTCAAGTGTAGTTCACGCCAGACTAGGTAACGTGCTATGCTTGCAGTAATCCTAGCAGTAATGGCGTGTGAATATCTGTAGGTCAAAGACGCGTTCCGGAGACACATTCCGCCAATGTAATTGCATGGGACACTGCTCAACTTGAAAGACGCCCGCCATTGAAAGCCTGCCAGTGCTCAAATAATACTTGCGGATGTTGCGAGCATCTTGACGTTCCTTCCATAAAGCTCAACACTACCGGTTTGTGGAAGTAGAATATTACAGTAAACCCTCACGTAACGAAAGTAATCCGTTCAGAGTACGAATCATTCGTTCAATACGAATACGAAAGGGATCTCCTTTTCAACAAGCTTCGCTGAGAAAAGAGAGAAGTAGCGCATGCGCTGAAACCTCTTACAATCGTATGAATTATAAATTAAGTTCTAACTAATATATTGCCATTAATATACCAAGTTATGCTAAAAACTTTAGGACGTGTTTTTTATTTGTCCTGCTGAGTGATTAGATTATTTGAAGTGTCAGTAGACTACTATAGTATCTGATCAATAAAATTCTAAATGCAATTCTCAAACTTTTTTCGTTTATTTTTTATATTTCTAGGAATTAGCACACCAAGCCTTTTTGCGAAGGGATTAATTCAGAAAGGCTAGAATATGACAGTAGAATAGTATTCGTCATTATTATGTGTCGTTACGAGGGTCGTGAACAGAATACGGTCCCTGAGCGCTAAGTTGGAGGGAGAAGCGCGGGAGGGCCTCACTTAACGTCCATTCATACCGATGACATAAGATTAATTAGTCTGATAAAAGATACACAAAGTTTTCATGAAAACAATTAACTTGTCTGACGCGGCCTTCTGCTGGTTCCTAGATCGTAAATAGCTATAGAAAAGTGTAACAAGGTAAAAATACCTGCTGGAGAAACTACGGAATGAAGCGCCTTCATTATTGCCGTTATAATGTTTGCTTTGTCTGTAAAATTAGTGCTGGATTTTTATACGATTGAGTTATACGAAGAAAGATAAGATGCTTGGAAAAATTATCTTTATAAAAGCGTTACTTTTTCACTTTAGCTAAGATTAAGTATTTAACTCAGCTCCACCTATTGCAAAACGCTCAGGGTGATATAGGAATTAAGTTACACATACTGTATTTCACGTCGTTTGTTTTAGAATACAAGTAACGACTGTTTGAGGAACTAGCAAGTGGCGTGCGATCCTTCATGCTTCAGTTATTAAGCGAAGTGTCATTGTCATGGAAGACCTTTCTCTCGTTATGAAACTTAACCTTTATAATGCTATCTAGGGGTTTACTGGAAGATATACTAAACTGTATACCATGATTTATGCATGTCCTTTTCCTAGGGTGCGCCAACGTGAGCTATATACCAGAAGAGGTCGGTATAGCAGTAGTCATCAATGTTGGTCAATACGTTTTATTTAATGGTACAATTTCAGCGAAAAATCCCCCTCCTATCTGTACAGTTGCTCCTTACTTTGAAAAGTATGCCCAATTATGCCTCAAATTCCACGACTTGGCCCTATCGGGCTACGACTTGCATGCTTGCTTGGCATTCGAGGCTTATTTGTTCCATGTAATTCAAAAAACATTCGAACTGGGATGCGTTGACATATGACAGACTAAAGGTTCCTCTTTTTTTCCTCTTTCTCTCTTAGCTTACAATGCTCCACATTCATTAAGCAACGCTGGGCAATTGCAAAAAACACAAGACATACTCCACTAGCATATACTTCCTAATTCTTGACACGACACGCTTATAGGTTGTATCACGTAATTTTGATTAGAGGGAAATGCCGATGAGCTGTGAAATCAAATTCAGGTGGCGACTGTGAATCTTTTTTATGACCACCGGCCAAAAGTTTCATGACCACGAAATTCGTTTTACATACTCTCAACATATCCGAAACCTGTTAAATAAAAAAAATGATAGTAAATTACACGATAATTAACAGCACAATGTTGTAACTTACTTCTTGGTCTGCAGTGATACTTTCAAGGAGAGTCCGTGCTTGGTGGAAATGCTTGCAAGCTGCCAGGTACAAGGCCATCACCGTAGGCGCCGAGTGAAACTTTCCCGCATCTGCCCCTAGTGACGTCATATCCCGGAACTGAGCGTACTGAACTGGTGGAGGTGTGAGCACGGCACTAAACGGCGCAAACCGGTGATCATAGCGCACTTGCTCTGAGCCGAACTCCGGGTTGGGACCTTTAATTTTGCCATCCAACGAGAAACCGGTGCACGCCTACAGGAAATACAGATTTCCGGACAAAAATAATTTTAAAAAACGCGCATAACATTTAAAGAAAAAGAAAAAAAGGAACTACCTTGTAAAAGCCTCCGCACATGTTCTGAATGGCTTGGTGCAAAATAATCTCTCGATTGTAAGGATGATTCTTTTTGTTCTTTTTGGGCTTGGACCCTCCGCTGTTAACTTTCTTGTTCCCGCCCCGTCCTCCCTTCGCTGTGCATTCTAACGCTTCCTGCTCCGCCAAGAAGCCGTCCGCTCGTGAATAGGCCGAAATGAGCCAGCCATACAGGAACTCGTACAAATACCTGGAAGACACAATGTTTCCATGCTTATACAACGATTTGGAACGCTAAATAAGACTTTACCAGAAGATATAATGGTATTCATGCTTCGAGTATAAGCCCAACTCAAATCCGAGGAGTAAATACTGAATCATAATCCGTAATGTGTAAAAAAGCACCCATGTTCCGAGGCACGCCAAATGAGGTCGCGGATTGTCGGTTTTTAGGGACAAAGTATGGAAGAATGCGTCGACTTTATCAGCCTAAATCATTAAAAAAAGACATTTCATTAAGTTTTATGCAGGTTTTCGTGGGAAATATACCTCTTCTTGTAGGGCCGCGAAGTCTTCTAAGACGCGAGCCAGTTTGTCTCGCTGTCTAGCCAGGTTATGTCCCGCGATTTGCACTAAGCTGCCGAAGGGCCGCACGCAATGTTGGAAAAAGCTGTCTAAACATTCTTTGGCTTGCGGATACTGCAAAACAGGAGACTTGGGAGCTAACGAAGGCGGGGAAATGAACAGTTTGGCCGAATCCCGTAACACATCGGCCATATTGGCTTGGTTCAGCACGCGGTTGGACAACGGTAGGTAGAGAAGTTGCAGAACCGAACGTGACAAAACACACGGCGACGTACGGGCAAACTCGTTAAAGAAATCCTTGAAAGGATATACAATGGTTAGCCTGTTTAGTTCGTAGTAGACAAGGAGTATTACCAAAGCTAAACGGAAGTTGGTACAGTGTGCAATATTGCATATATTTTTTAACCTTCCCAGCAACTCATCCATATAGTCCAACGTTTCGCCCAGTTCTTTGATCTTGGTATACCGGGGAAAAGTCGGGGGAAGCAGACGTTGATTGATCATGGGTTCAAAGCCCATAATGGTGTTGACATCACAGGGCACGGCTAAGGCCTCACTGGAAGTTTTCCATATACGTAACGCTTCGCTCGCCGAGTTCAAACATCGTAGCATTTCTTCCCCGTTCGTACCTTCCTTTTTGCCCAAAGATAAGCTTTGCATGAAGAGGCGGGTGAATTTTAAGCGCACGTGAAGAGCCGTCGCTGTTTGGTTCTTCCGGTGATACAAATAAGCAAAATTAAATGAATAAATGAAACAGGATAAAATAATAACAGGACTAAAAAGCTGTTTACGTTCCAGTAATTAAAAACTTACCATTTTGAGAGTTACTTCGTCACGGTCTTCATTTCCGCCTTTGGCACGTGTGCTCTTTACCGTTTTGTGCACCTCTTCCTCCGCTTCTTTAATCGATGACAAGGCTTTTTGCTCTGAAACTTCGTAGTTGACTCTGTAACCGTACAAAACGGGCTGGAAATCTTCTTCTTCGAACACCATTGCCCTGTCAGAAAGACACAAAGGAACAATGAATGGCAAGGAGCCGACAGGAAGCATGTCTTGTCATACTTGCTGACATAATCTTTGATAGTTTCGACCGTGTGCAACATGACTGTGCAGAAGGCTCGGAGAATTTTGTCTTCGATCTGGTAAGGCTGATGCAGATAGAGGTTAATAAATAAGGTCTGTGCTAATGAGTGGCCTTCCAGCCACGTGACTAGACAGCACATCGATGCGTCAATAATAGAGATCAGTTCACTGTGAGATAGGTCAGCCAACTTAAGCGTTCCGGCCTAGGGAAATAAAAGACAAGAGTTCACAGGTTTCAAAGTTTCAAACTGTAAGAAATGAGTTTACCTTTAATGCTTGTTCGAAATTAAGAGGTTTCCGGCTATTTTCCCCTCGGTTGCATAGCATACCCGCGTCCATTTTCGGATCCATCATTTCGATGGCCGACATAGCTTCAAATAGTCCAAACAATTCATCGTGAACCAGTTCTCCCATGTCTAAGTCTGCAATAAGGATGTAGCGTGAGTTAAGGCTATTTATCAGACTCGAGATTTACCTTGTATGCTTTGAAATAATTCAGTCGTAACATCAACCCAACAGTAGGGACCATCTGGCTGGCCAGTAATATAAGCTGACGGTTTTAACGCCATTTTTTTATTCCAAGTATCGAACACTTTATACAATCAATGAGGCAGAGCAACAGAGAAACACTAGGTAGGAAGAGTGGATAATGAAGATACCAGCATTTATTTTTTAAATAATTACAATTATTGAACCTCGTGTTATGATTTTGCCAACATCCAAATCGTGTTGTTGGCCGATCGAGACCCTGGCGTGCGATTCCGATATACGTTTTGGAACTCCGAACTTTGAAAGGAAAGTACCGGCTTCTGAACGCGAACAGGAGCAAAATTTGATTTTTCCCGCCGTTTGTTAGAAATCCTTCTTTCAGGGCTACGGTTCCGGTGTATCAACCTTATCGAAAGTCGTCCTTGTTGGCAAAATTCTGGGAAAACTTAAGGAATATAAGAATAATTCTAAGTACTGTTATTTCCAAGCACAGTAATGTTATCCATGAGTTAAACCTAGAAACTTAGACAAAGGTCGAAGCGGTCAGTACACACAAAATTATGATTAGAAATAAAATAAAACATACCGGAACGTGACGAATCGAGGTGTTCAGGAAAAAGGTTAGTACACTCCAGCTTATGTAACGAAGACAACGCGGTCTTCGCAGAAAGTCGCGAAAATGAGAATGTCAGCTTTTTGAAAATGGTCTTTCACCTTGTAATCTATCCGTGGCCGGCTAATTTGCAATGTAAGATGCACAAAGAAACATACAGAAAGTTACTTGGCTGCCGTTCAGGAGTTAAGTTGGCAATAAAATCCTCTACCTGCAGTTAACCTAAAGGTAAAGATCGTTTCCGTAGCTCGAATAGCTTCTGTGAACTAATTTTTTGGGTTGACAAGTTCCATTATGGACTGCTCGTGTAATGTGATTGGATATTTCGCAATAAATGTTAATTGTTTCATAATAAGATTATCATTAGTTCTAACAAGTTTGAAATAAAATTCATTTAACTTTCATTGAATTCGAATGAAATTTTTCCACTGTTAAAAAATTCATTCAAATTTACTTGAGTTTAGCCATTTCCGAACGTGAAAAACTGAATTAGAAAAAAATAACTGAAGTGAAAAATACTGAAAAGTTTATTTTTTCTATTTCGACGCTGTTCAACTTTGTATTGAAGTTGACTTTGATCTTGGAAAAGCTCGCATTAACTGAATAATATTTGAAGGAATTTCCAGATGATTTGAACTAAATTGAATTTAAGACAAATATTTGGAATTTGATTTGAATCTACTTGTATCCTTGAAATTGCCCAAGTCTAACACGGGGTACAACGCCCTTGGCATACGCGATTTCGACATAAGGGATTTACCCTTGTAACGTCACAAGTCCAACCTTTGCAATGGGAAATTTCTCACGACAGTTTCGCTTTACGCGGTATGACTACTTCAGGAAATTATACACCACAAACTGTACACGAACACCACCTTGCGATGACGAAGAACAACTAGGCGAACAAAGCAAGCTGGAATTGAGGGGAAAATAATGTTTGCATGAAATTAAAAAGGTAAGAATACTTATTTAAGATTTTTAAATACGCAGGTATGTTATTAAAAAGAAAACCGCCCTATGTTGCTTTTTATTTACAGAATACATATAAAACAAAGCGTCGGAAGTGTTCTTTGTTATCGATGTATTAGAGCTAGTGTATTAGAGCTCGGAGTTGGACTGAAGGATGTCTGATTCGGGACTTGGAGCTTGGCCATATGGAAGACCCACATCTTTCAGGAGACGCAGTCTTTTCTTACGCGACAGGGACAGTTTCCATAGCGGCCAACACTTGGATGAAACCCATCGCTATTCCAGTTCCGACGAGTGTTTTGCTTTCGCCCGTGAAGGCCATGCAGAGCTCTGTATGAAGAAAATGGAATCTCTCTTAAAATCCATGAGTCTTACTGACGTTATACTAGTTGCAGGTATGCATAACAACCTCACTTTATCCCATTCCCGTATTTATTTTTCGATCAAGGTTCCAAAAGTATTCCAGCTCATCGATTAGTGTTGAGCGCGGCTTCGGATTATTTCGCTGCCATGTTTACGAACGACGTAAGAGAATCCAATCAAAACGAGGTTGTTATGAGAGACATGGACCCGGAGGCTTTATATACCCTGGTAAACTACTGTTACACAGGTAAAAGAGCTGGGTAATGTCTTGAAAGCTTCTTGACTTGACAATTTTGTTTGGTTTTGCAGGGAAGCTTGAATTACAGGAAGACAATGTAGAATCTCTATTAAGCACAGCTTGCTTGCTTCAGCTACCCGAAGCTGTTGAAGCGTGTTCCCAATTCCTTATCAAGCAGCTGCATCCCTCTAATTGCTTAGGTATTCGCCATTTCGCCGACTCGCAATTTTGCGCCGAGTTGTACAAAATCTCCCACAGTTATACCACAGTACGTATCCGCCCACTTTCCTTTCGTCCTCTGTGCTCACAACACCTGTAATAGGAACACTTCATGGACGTGATTGGCAATCAAGAATTTCTCCTCTTGCCCGCGGAGGAAGTTGAAAAGCTCCTGGCATCAGATGATCTGAACGTGCCCAATGAGGAAGTCATTTTCCAAGCGCTGATGCTGTGGTTGCGGCATGATTTGCCTAGTCGCAAAAAAGATTTGGGAAAATTGCTCTCCCTTGTCAAGCTTCCTTTGCTTTCCCCTCAAGTACTAAGCCTGATTGAAAATCGATTGCTTTAACCTCCCTGATCGATCTCTTCGTTTAACGTAGTTCATTGCTGACCACATTGAAGCAAATCCGGTATTTAAGGAAGACCGCGTCTGCCAAGAATTGATTGTCGAGGCTCTCAAGTACCACGTCCTGCCCGAACGACGTTTCACCCTTCAATCGTTTCGAACTCGACCCCGCAAATCGACCGTGGGCTTTCTGTACCTCGTCGGTGGCATGGATTCCAATAAAGGTAAGATGAACCGACAGGGCACTTGTCTTAATCTATTAGTATCAATTGTCGATGGCGAGGCTCATATTCTCTCTCATTAGGGGCTGTCAGCATGGATCGATACGACTTGCGCCAGAATACGTGGACTTCCTTCGCCAATTTGAGTGGCAGACGTCTCCAATTTGGCGCAGCAGTGTTAGACTCCCGTCTTTTGGTCGTTGGTGGACGTGATGGGTTGAAAACCTTAAACTCGGTCGAATGTTTCGACCAAGCGACCAAAATGTGGTCCACGCTACCGCCAATGGCCACCCATCGGCACGGATTAGGGGTTGCGGTCCTCGATGGTCCTAGTTTGTATGCCGTCGGTGGCCATGATGGCTGGAGCTATCTTAACACGGTCGAAAGATGGGACCCTGTGAGTCGCCAGTGGAGTTTTGTCGCTCCGATGTCCACTGCTCGCTCCACAGCGGGCGTAGCAGCCTTGAACGGAAAGTAAATAACTGTTTTGATCGTAATCTTGTTATTTCACGTGATTGCAAATGTTTTTGACAAGGTTGTACGCGGTAGGCGGACGTGATGGCAGCTCTTGTTTGCGCACTGTCGAGTGCTACAACCCACATACTAATCGCTGGGCCCCAGTAGCGCCCATGTCTCGTAAACGGGGAGGTGTCGGTGTGGCTGTCCTTAATGGATATTTGTACGCCTTAGGAGGACACGATGCACCTGCTTCCAACCCATCCGCATCCAGATTCGACTGCATTGAACGGTACTTCGCCATTTGTCCCTACTCTTGGCTGGACGTTGTAACTTGAATTGTTTGTCGAGTATCAGATGGTGAAGTTTAACTTCGGTCTTTTTTTCCTTTCATTTGTCTGGGGAATTTCTTTAGATATGATCCAAGTACTGATACATGGACGACGGTTGCGTCAATGAGTGTTGGGAGGGAGGCAGTTGCAGTATGTGTTCTTGGCGATCGCTTGATAGCTATTGGCGGGTACGACGGTCAACAATATTTATCTCTTGCCGAGGCTTACGATCCGCAAACGAACGAATGGCAACCCATTGCACCGCTGCTCAATGGTCGCGCGGGAGCTTGTGTAGCTGTTATGAAGCATTAATCTATAGTCATTTCCTCTTTTTTTTTCTCGGCCAACTTTCAGCTTCATCTTTCTTTTTGAGCTATTATTGTTGAAAATGTATTGATTTCCTTCGGGGAAAGGGGGGAGGATTGAAATTTTCGTGGCAAAGGTTTGGGCTGTGATGCTTTAAAAGATCTCTTGAGAACATTTGTATTGCTCTATACATTCTTTTAAAATCAATACAAGGTTGATTCCTTTACAAGTTGTATTCATGGATTGCTGTACAATTGTTGGTAAGATATAAAAAGATTGGTATTCATTTGGCAATGTGCACAAAAAGTCTAACAATGGAAGGGAAGACAAAGGGATTGTGAATTGCTGTAGGAATGATTGGGGATCTTGTGCGTGTATGTGTTGTATTGCGTCTGCAATTGCAAGGTTCAAAGAGTTTCAATTTCTGGGGCATCGTAAGCAGAAAAGTCGCTGCAGGTCACTTGATTCCAACCCGTGGTAGACGGAAAGATGCTGTGTTGTGGTTTGCGTAATGATGGGTGTGCCAATTAAGCAAGAAACCTCGATCTCCGCATCCGACGGTTCGCAATGGGTCACGACAATCTTCGGCGGAAAGAACACGTGAGCTCTGGATAAACTGTCGCGTGTTTTGCTGACACGATCCGAGGACATTTCGCAGCTGGGAGCTATCACGGTAGGCATTCCACGGCAATGTAGAGGAAAGATTCTGTACTGTTGGTGGAACAGTGCTTTCTGGTTGTCGGTGACCAAGAGTCGATTGTGATAATTGGCAATCAGGTGCACAGTACATGCACAACACACTCGTAAGTGAGACTTGTCCGAATGGGTCTGTCAGCTAGGACTTGCGAGCTACGGACTGTGACAACGAACAAGGTTGGTGCTCTCTTTTGTTTTGTATCCTTCCTTCAGAAAAAGCGAGCACTGACAGCGTTTGGCTCATGCTTCAATCGGCTCGTTGACGTCACGCTTGACGTCAGAAGCAACCTTCTTATGGGGGCAAAGGAATGTTGTTCATGGAACTGCATGAAACGACCGTGTCGCCTTTCATTAAACGGTGCCATCATCTAACGTGAGAACCCTGGTGGGACGACGTAGGGAAATGACTCAATATGTAATCATATAACTAACATTTGATGTTCATGTGGGCACCCAAAGCTATTTTCTTATTACCCGTCATGCGTAAGTTGTTTGCACTATACGAACTATGCAGCAGGCCCTCTCCTGATGGTAGGGACCCATTTCTATGGTTCGTTTTTGTGTTGAAACTACGCATGGAAAATAATTTCTAAAATTACGTAATAATAGTGTAGTGCGGCAAAACCGCGTATGATGAAACATTGAGTTAGTAGATCCGTGAATAATACGAAGAATCCATACCTGGGGCATCACCACGGGTGTTGAAACAGGTGACGAGAAGCCTTTGTGTAGGTTAGTTTTCGGAGATGGCCGAAAACCGCGGAAAAATTAAGTGAGTAGAAATTAGGATCGGCTAAAACCTAACCAAGTGCGAATAGTTGAAATTTAGATAAAGCAAACCAAGCATCCTAAGTTACTGCTGTTCGAGTTAAGTAAAATAGAGTTCAAATCTATTTGGCTGTAAGTGCTTTTTCAAAGCACATATTGTTTGAAAAATTAACTAGAAGTATTAAGAAAAAATTACAGTCACATAAGTTTGTTTTCTAAAACACACGCACACACTTACAATAGTTCTTCAGTATGTTGTAAGTAATTTAAAAAAGGAAAAAAGTTGAGGTAACTGACGCGAAGATCTGATAGGAACCATTTTTATTTTTAGCGAGAAGATTATTCTCTTTAATTCTTATCTTCGCTTAAGTGTCTAGAGTCCCCATCGCGAAGACCTGATAAGCTTAAATAAAGGAGTTAAATCTAAGTTGCGTTACAAGAAGATTGACAACCAATAGAGGAGGGATGGGACAGTGTGGACACTTTTCTGTTGTTTATTTTTCACTTCACGTAGAGACAAAACTGTTACCTAAAACTGTACTCGTCAGATGGCCTGGTGTCCTGGCTATCAAATGATATATTTTACGCTTGAAAAACACAAACAATAACACCAAACACCCATGAAAAAACCGGAGGCTCCTCCGACTGTCCAAAACAAGACACCGGGTATACAATTTGGACTTGGGTGTAGTGCGATTTGTGCGTGTGTTTTGCCATAAGAAAACTAGTCGATTGCACTTTTTAAAAAAATACATATTAAACTTAAAATATCTAAACGAAAACTTACAGTTGTACTCCTTCTTGATATAGGAATCATCCTAGCTCCAGTTAGTGCAAGGAAACTTGCAATTTTGTCAAAATGATTATTGACAACAGTAAAAGACAACGTCGTAGGGGCGCGGCTGTATTTCGAGCGCGGGAGTTTCAAATGCAATATTTATAGTAATTCATATCCCAAACACACAGAATTTAATAAAATGCAGTAAAATACATTTCAATACTCTGCGTAAGAAAACAAGTAAATTTCAGGTTTTTATTGAAAAACATGTTTATTAACGATAGTTCTTCTTTAGCGACGTTCCGCGCCACGTGTTCAATTCTCATGTAATTACCAGGATTATTTGCCATCCAGGTCGCACACGCTGCGTTATAAAATGCTTTAAAGGGACCGAAAACAGAGCGGTCCAACGGCTGAAGTCTGTGCGTACAATGCGGAGGCAATGTGAGCATCACTATGCCAACGCTTTTGCAGAAATCTATTACGTTAAGATCGTAGCGAGATTGATGGTTGTCCAATATCAACAAAATATTTCTCTCAGCAGATGGCTTTGCATGTTCAGAGAAACGCCTGAGGTACTGAAGGAGATCGCCTTCGCCCATCCAACCACTGCCATTTGCGATTCCTTTGCTACCGATTGGGCCTCCATTCATAAAGCATTCTTGCATCCGCTTTCTTGGGAATATAAACAGCGGTGGGATATAACTCCCAGTTGCATTCACAGCAAGTGCAACAGTTACCAACGTTCCTCTTTCTGATGAAGTTAGTGCTCCCACAATCCTCGCTCCTTTGCGAGCGATCACTTGCCCCGGTTTGTGGCATGTCGTCACGCCTGAAACAAAAATAAGAAAATATAGAAACCAGAAACCATTTTTGCTTTTTAAATCATTATACCTGTTTCGTCAAAGTTGTAGATATTTTGGGGTGGGAACTGATAAATCTCCATAAGACGGTAGAGGTGGTCAAAGAATTCTCCAACATTTTCTTTGTTAAAAGATGTTGCTCTCGCAATGCTTGTTGCTTGTGGTGAACGAATTGAGAGTGTTGGATGTCGACGCATGAAGCCACGGCACCAACTTTTGCTGGACATTTATTCTGCAAACGAAATTGATGATAACATCTCGTAAGGAAACTTTTATAATAAATCACTTACCCATGTCCCAGCTTTCGGGATACTTCAATGGGTACTTGATGGCCACTTGATACGCTAAAGTCCTCAAATCATAGGTAGACAAGCCGAACAAGTTAACTGTCGATGTTACTAGGTACTCCACAATGTTATCTTCTTGTTCCGGCGAAAAGATTCGCGTGTGAGGGTTGTAACCGATTGATGGCGTCTCCCCATTCCTCACTTTTTTCACAAAATTGTGGAGTGTATTGTGATTTAAATTGAAAATCTTGGCAGCATCACGTAATGAATGTGTGCTTCTTATCACAAGATTCGCTGCTGCTTGGGCATCTTCTAACTTTGTTAGTCCTCTGTTTGTTTTCCTCTTGCGAATAGCTGGCATTTCGAATCCAAACTGAAGGTGGGTGCGCAGCGTTGCCAAGTCGTTTTCCACAGCATGTTTTTTAGTAGTAAAATGGCGCAGTCCAAAGCGTACTAAATCATCACTTTGGAGTGTAAAATCTCGCACAAAATCAGGACACCGATTTTGAAACAAAACTTTGGCGGGATTATTCCCTAACTTATAAGCTACATAAAAATAAATTTTACTTTATTTTTAGATACATATTATGAGTGGTACAACGAAATAAATAGGACCCCTTTCTTACAAAAAGTGCCAAAAATTCAGTTTTTATTTATTTTTTCAAAAACTGTTTAACATTTTTCGACAAAAATTTCCCCATGTGAGCTTCGTCGTATTCACTAAGTGTAAGATTTTTTTCAGATCCAAACCTGTTGTAGTTCATTAGGAATGATTTTTGTACGGTTTGTCCCACGTGTAAACTGTCCCATCCCTCCTCTACATATGAATGTTCGGGC